>VDFB02376092.1:0-31215 GCA_007258455.2 Sequoia sempervirens | reverse complement strand
TTTAAACTAAATGGCATCATAGTCCAACAATAGGTTCCCCATGGACAAGTGAACATAGTTTTATGTTGATCCTCCTTGGTGATTATGATTTGATTATAGCCTAAAAACCCATACATTAGTGATAGCATTTCATGCCCCATTGTTAATTCCAAAATGAGATCATTGTTAGTAAGAGGGAAATCATCCTTTGGGAATACTTTCTTTAAATCTCTAAAGTTAGTGCATATTTTGATGCCCCCGGTGGGTTTTGAGACTGGTACCAAGTTTGAAATCCACTCAAGATAATCTATTGATTAAATGAATCCAACATCAAGAAGCTTTTGTAACTCTAGTTTCACTATTAGTGCTATCTAAGGATGCATCTTTCACAATTTCTATTTACTTGGCTTAGATTTAGCATAGACTACTAAGTGATGCACAACTACTTCAGGATCAAGGCCTGACATATCTATGTATGACCATGCAAAGTTAGGTTTGTGCTCTTTGAGGAATGCTACAAGATTCTTTTATTCTTCATCCAACAAGGATTCAACATAAAAAGTGATCTTTGGTGCCTCTTTTGTTCCCACATTGACTAGAGTGGCCTTTTTTGCTAACACTGTTGACTTTTTCTGAATGCATTACACTAAAGGGGAGATTCAATCCAACATCCTTTGGCACCTTAGAGAAGTTTTCATCATCAGATGCATCCTTTGTTTTTACTTTTTTAGGATCAGAAAGTGCCATAGTGTGGTTTTCACTTAAAGATTTGCATGCTAGTTGTATTTCATTAAGTTTTCAACTGAAGGATCCAATCATCTCCCCATAGTACACCTCCATATCTAGCTCCATGTCAAAACCTACTTTATGATCTGCCCATGGTAAGTTGTCATGGAGTCTTGTGAATTTCGAGATCACTTTGAATAATTTTCATATAAATCAAGAATTGGTGGTCCTTTTTGGTCCATGCCAATGAGTTGTGGGTATACTAGGCATATTTCAATTGGTTGTTTGCTTGGAGCAAAGGATGTTATGGATGTCATAAAGAGGGATTTATTTTCAAATAGGTCAGCAACGTCAAGGGGATAGTCATCTAAGGTTGTATCACACGATGTAGGTAACCAAGAGGAAGCCTTGTCTCATTTAGTGGAAGTACCAATAAGGTGACCTTGCTAGTAGTACAACCTAGACCAATATTATTTAGTCATTTCTCAAGAACTATGGGTTCTAGCAAACCATTTTCATTTTGGCCTAGCTTCTCATACTTGTTGTATCCCATCCCTTCATTAGCTACAAACCTTTGTTGTTATCTTCCATGGGAAAAACAAGGACTAGTCATTTATCCTGATAGATGAGTTTAGAGATGTCTTCTTCATTGATATCTTCCTAGTTCAAATCCCCCCACTTGCTGAAGGTAGTGGCTTCCATCTTGATTGTTTTAGGCTCTCTTATGCTAGATGTGGGTTTTCCATGAGACTGAGGAGAAATAGGTAACTCTCCTAAGACAAAGGTGACTTTCAATAGCTTGTAGTTCCCAAAACCATCTTGGATCACTACTTTTATGTCAAGTATATTCTACACAATGGGTATTTTTGCTAGTGAGGTAGAGGCAAGGGATGTTAAGATTGATGGTGTAGGGTCTTCATCATTCTTAGGTATTTGGGGTATCTTATAAATTTTTTCCTCAAGATTCTTGTAGTAGTAAAAAGGCTCAGGATCTCCATGGATAATAAATTCTCTACCTTCAAAAGGAAAATTTACACATTTATGATAGGTCAAGGCCACAACTTTTAGAGCATGGATCCAAGGTCGCCCAAGTAGGATGTTGTACGGGAGATCAAGATCTAACACTTCACATGTAGTTTTTGCAATGAGAGTTCCCACTTGAATGGGAAGTGTAATGATACCTTGTGATACCCATTCTTAGTCGCCATATGCTTTGATGGTGGTACTCTTTTCTTTTTCAATAGTATCTTTTGAATAGCCTAGATGTTTGATTAACTGAAGGGTGCAAATATTCAGACCAACACCTCCATCTACCTAGACTCTTTTGACCTTATTTTTATGAATGACAACCTCAAGGTGTAAAGGAAAGGTTATGAGATGGTTGTGATGGTAGGTATTGCTCAGAGAAGGTGAGAAGATGATTGGTGATGTGCCCTACCATAGATTGAAACTGATAAGTACCAATATCCTCAGGGATAGATGACTCGAACAAGGTTTTCTCCAATATTTTCCTATGTGTGGGGGATAGCTTTAAAAGTTCTAGGATTGATATCTATGTGGAGGTTTGCTTAATTTTTTCTAGGAGATTGTACACGTACTAGGATTAGATGTGGGAAAAGTAGGTTGTGTCCTAGATTGATATGGGATTCCTTGAATGGTTATTTTTCCATGTTGCATGGTGACTCCACATTCCTCACCAGCTCCTTTGATGGTAACAATAGTAATGACGCTATCATATGAGGAAATGACGTTAGAATAGGTATGATGTGTGTTTGTGTAATCCTTAGCTTTTCCATTGTTTTTTTCTTTGTTATGATCTGGCATAGGGTTCTTTTATATCTTAAGATCTAGATTTCTAGCTGGTACAAGTCAACAAATATGGTATCGTTCTCTATGAGGTCTTGGATAATATTTTTGAGCCTCATATAGTTTGTCATTTTATGTCCTTTGATTTTGTGAAAGTCACAGAGATCGTGTTCATTGTACTAGGATGGTTTCTCTTGTGCTTGTTGGTAGTTTTTAAAGTTGAGCAATGTCATCAAATTTGATTCTACCAACTTTTTCATGATGCTTTCGATAGGTTCTGATAATTGTGTGTATTTGAGTTTAGTATAATTATTTTTGTTAGTAGTTCTCCTTTGTTGCATATCAGTGATGTGTGATTGTTTTGTGGAGGTGTTATTTGTTGCACCATCAGTTGAATGTTAGCAATGTGATTGGCATTAGGTTTGGGAGCACTCAGGACCACCTTAGCATCTACCACACCGTCATTTGTTACATTTTATTCTTGGCCCAAACACAAGGATTTTCATTCAAACTAGTTGATGATTGGTTGGAAGCTTTAGTATTTCCTTGTGAGATTATAGCTCTCTCAATGTTAAGGGCTATAGGGACAAGCTCGTCATAAGATGGTATACACTGTATTTTCAAGTGGAAAGATAGAACGAGGTCTAGATTGGATATGATGATTCCCACTTGTTGTTCATCAGGAAGAGGCCACTTGCTTTTACTAGCTCCCTATCTCTATCGTTTCAAGAAAATATTGGCGAAGGATTCTCCTTTGTTTTGTCTAAGAGTATACAACTCTTCTAGGCATCCATGTCAAGATTGAAGGAGAAATGATCGATGAATTTATTAGTAATTTCTTGGAAAATTTTCATGCCAGGAGGTAGATGAGAAAACCAATCCATTGTAGGACCTATTAAACTTTGAGGGAAAAGGCACACTAGATAAGAATCATTGTAGGCCACTTCCATACACATGGCATTGAATTCTTTGATATGGTCCATAGGACTTCCTCTCCCTTTGTATTTTTTGAATTTGGGGATTTCAAATCCAGGAGGGAATGGTACCATTGTAATGTTTCGATCAAATGGATAGGGACATAGATTGTGTATGGGCCTTCTTGGTTTCCCATTCAAAGGTCCTACAGTTCTTGTGATAGAACCTTAAATTGTGATGCTAGACCATCTTGCGGATTTGGTGGAGGAACATCTGGTGGAATGAAGATGAGTTGTATGGAAGATTTTGATATGATAGGGTGTTGTATGGAGTGTATGATGGTGTGAGATTCTATGAACGTGATTGTAGTATTGATGTGTATGTTCCTAACACATTTGTATTGACAATATTTTGTTTGGGATTATAGTAGGAACTTGGTTTTGGTTGTTGTTGTTGTTATTGGGTATACTATTGAGCTATTAAGGATTTATGTTGTGCTTGTTGTTGTTGTTGTGCCATGAGGGCTTGTTGTTCATCCTGTTGTTGTTGTTGTGCTGCTAAGGTTGCTTGATGAGCTTAATGTTGTTGTTGGGCTAAGGCTACTTATTGAGCTTGATGTTGTTGTTGGGCTAAGGCTGCTTGTTGTGCTTGATGTTATTGTTGAGCTAAGGTTGCTTCTTGTGCTTGATTTTGTTGATGTGCTGCTAGGGCTGATTATTTTTGTTGTTGTTGGGATGCTACGACTTCTTGTTGTTGTTGTTGGGTTGCTTTTTGTTGTTGTATGGCTTGTTGATAATGTTGTTGTGCTTGTTGTAAGGCCAAGGCATGTGCTTGTAATGTAGGATCGGGTGGTTGGGACATTTGTAATGGATTGCAAGTGTTGATGTTATAAGTAGGTAGTAGATTGTTGATAAAGGATGCAGGGTTCCCTTCATTTGAAATTCCTTGTAAGATGTTAGATGAAGATGGAGGAATGTAAGTTTAGGTCCCATTTGATTTTGCATGGTAATGTGAACTATGGGGAATTATGAGGATGATGACATTATATTTTGCAATAGTAATGACATATTAGGAGCTTGAGTCCATGGTTTAAAAAGGTTCCCTTGTCCCATGTCTTGAGGATTTTCTTTTTGCTAAAGATGTAAACAAGGGATTTGTGATTAAGGTATTTCCTGGGTTGACAGAACTCATAATCAAGGGATGGCTTTGAGATGGATTGATAGTCAATGGGATGGGTGTGCTTTGTGACACCAATTGTACAGATGAACCCATTGGAGGATTTCATAGTGATGTCCCCATCTATGTTAAGGGTTGGCTTTGTGGTATGGTATTGGCATGCCCTTGTGTGTTGTTTTGAGATGCTTTTTCTATACTACTTTGTGTGATGGTGGGAAAAGTTGTGGTACTCATGGATAGGGATGAAGAGGGGTGTGCCTAATATGTTGAAGTGGTTGTGGAATAATGACGTTCAAGATGTGTGTATGGCTATTTAGGATCTTCAAGAATGGGAGGAATTCTAAAGGTAGGTGTCCAAGTGTTGGTTGCAAGTGGGAGATTAGTGTCAAGGGTGCCCACAAGTGTACTATTTTCAAATGGAAGAGTTAAACCAAAGTATTGGGAAAGACTAGTTGTAAGAATATGAGTGGATGCTTGATTTATCCCTAGTGATGGAGTTGTGAAGCTTTGTGTCAAGTTTTATGCAACAAATGATGGGGAAATTGGAGCTACATTTTCACAGGCTTGATGTTCCATGATTTCCTCCCTAGTAAGTCCAAACGAGTTATTTGTAACATCTTCAATCTCATATGGTCTCGAAGGAGATGATGGTTGTTGGAATGGGGTAACTTGACTTCTTGGATCAAATTCTAAAGGATTTGGATCACTTGAGGTGAATGTAACTTTGGCCTTTTCCATGATTCTCTTGTGTTGTGATCATGTTTTAACCATAAATTTTGTGTCACCTATGGGAGAGTTGTGTTTTGATTTGTGATGTTTGAACTCTCTAGTTGACTAAAATCTAGGAAAAAGGGATGCTCTAAGTCTTTTTGGAGCAATGATGATAACGGGGGGTGGGAAGATGGGTGATGTGGGAAGTCATCTTTGCAAAAAATTTGGAACAACACTTTTGGCTTGAGTTTGATGTTTTGATGTTAGGATAAAGGATGTTTATGAACTTGGAAATCTTTAGCCTAGTAGACTCGTGACCTTCAAGATAAACTAGTTCAAAGATGATAACTAAATCTAACTAAGTGCATGGAAAAGGATACATTTCACATACAAAGTAGCTAAGTTAGGGGTTGATTTGATTGATGTTTAAGTCACAAACTGTTGGTGTAGTTGATTTTTTTGTAAAGATAGATGAAGTGGAAGATGGAATTTGATGGAGGCATGGAGGAGATCTTTGACCCAATGTTGACCTAAAACAAACCTTTGTTTTCCAATACCAAGGTAGTGAGAATGATGCTAGACTATAAACTGTTCAAATCCTAAATACCCAATGTTGACTTAGATGAGAGGATGGATGGGGATGTTTAAACCTATTTGGTTCCTCCTAGCTCGAGCATAAAAATTCCTTATCAAGAGGTAATAATTGCGATAAAGTATTTTGGCCCACTTCCTACTAAACTTTGATCGACGATACCTATGTCTGCAATGACGAGATGTAGATCTTCCCCTACAGATTTTGATTATGTGATGGATCATTTAGAAGAGTTCATTATTGTGAAAGAGACCAGGGTTTTGACTCCAAAATAATGAGTATAATTTTGGACTATTTCTGGAAGCATATCTATAAAAGTTTGCTACTAACTTGTCTCTATTCTTGTGAAGAGTTAAAAGATGTTTCTTGAGAGGTTTTGGACTAAGATTCCTAAGTTTGAAATGACGCCCTATAGACCTTATCTTACAGATCTTGATTTTGCATGAGATCATTTACAAACAATTCAAGTTTATGGAAGAAAAGGAAGATATTTATTGCCATGCAGGTGGTGGTAATGTGGGCCTTCCAACCTCAATATCATCTTGTTCCTCTTCTTCGTCTAAAATGGTTGCTGCATTTCTCCACTGGGTGTTTGTTTCTTTTGTTTCAAAAGTGAAGCTTCTCAAACTACTAATGAGATTAGTTTATTCTTCATTAATGAGTTCAAAGTTTGGTTGAATGATAGCACCTAGAAGATTAGGTTGTTCAACGGGAGGAATTGGTCTCCAAATAGTCTTGTGGGGTTCATTTGTGTCAAGTTTATCTCACTTAAGTGAATTGATTTTACAAAAAACACTCATCTTGATTATGTTTTCAAACTGAATGTTTATGTCAAGAACATCATAACTTTCACAATGTCCATTTTGTCAAAATCATGAGATTAAAGCCACAATTTCCTATGTTTTCTTTGGAAAATATGGATTTGAGATATAAGTCAAGATATTTAGAAATATCAAAGGATAAAATCCTTAGGACAAGCAATAATATTAAGGCTAATTTCAAGAGATCTCCATATTTAGACCAAAGTGTATGAAATTTTGAGCAAAGTAGTGAATGTTTTTGTATTAATTTGGAACCAAGCAATGTATCAAGCTAACTCACAATCATTAGAAATCAAACAATGTATCAAGATTTAATCATTGACAATCCTAGGTTCGAAATGCTATACTTGTTCAATCCCCACTTGGATTTCTCCAAACACTAAACAATGCGAACAGTTAGAGATTTGGTGACACAGGCTCCCCCTTTCTTGACACACACTTCTCAAGACTACCAAATCTCAAAATCCTTAAAATATGAAGATAAAAAGGATTTTTTTGTTTCTACAATTGAATAGTAAGAATGTGGTGTGGCTTCAAAACGATCGTTTATGCACCAAGTATTAAGGATTTTGGATTCTAAACAATTGTTTGTAATAAGGGCTTCCATTTTAGGGGGTACAATGATAAACTCCCTCGAGAGGTCTCCCAACCCTTATAACAAGGGATTTATGCATCATAAAGATATTGGGGGAGAGATCATTTACCGCTTCCCATTCATTGCAAACTTTCCTTGCAATAACAAATTTATATAGAGGTTTGGAAGAGCTTGGTTTTAGCTCGTTACTACTTGGGTCATTCCCTCCTTTCGAATTAGGGAGGAAGGCCCTCTAAAGATAAAAAATAATAAGTATGTATCCATAGTTCAATCATCTTCATTCGCATGAACAAAGATGGAACACATGCTATGCCTTTTTCTCACACTCGCAAAGGGGTTCAATTTTAATCCAAATTGAAATATGTAGGTCATTTTGAAAAGTGTTAAGGAATGTTTATGTTTCTCAAGATTTCCAAACGGTGCGAGAGAGTTGCATACACATCCACTAACAATGTTGTAAATCACAAAACATAGCAAACAATTGTAAATTTAAACCCCTAAGCTAAGATGACTTCATTTTATGCACTAAACAACATGTGAAATTTGTCTTGTTCAATTTTAAACCCAAAAAAGACTGACGAGGGTTCAATTTGAGCCAACTTTGAAAATTAATTTTAAACCCAATTGAAAGCTAGTTGGTCCTATGATTGTAAGTTTTAAAACCCAATGTAAATTTCATGATCCTAAAGCATAAAGAATAAATCATATTTCATGATCCTAAAGCATAAAGAATAAATCATAAAAGTTGGGTTATAATTTCCCCAAAGCGTTAAACACTTGTTACAATTATAGAATTTCAAGATAAGGAAAGATTTCTTTAGTTTAGCTCCATGTATTTTAACCTACAAAACCCTGCTTGTCTAATAACTAGAACATAGTTAGAAGTGCCTTAGTGATCTGATGAGTCAAGAAAATTAAAGCACATGTCAAAAAAATGATTATAAAACTTCTTACCCTGGTTGGGCATCACTGAAAATGATAGTCTCACGATTTGAACTTTGGGCATTGCTTTGGTGAAATTGGGCGTCGATCTACGACAAAAATAGAGAGCACGATAGTGTTAGTATTTTGGTGTGCATTGCTAAACATGATGGTGTCATGCTTTGAAATTTGGGATTGTCATTGTTTGAACTTGGGAGTGTCACTGTTTGAACTTTTTGATATCTCTATATTAAATTAGTGTCGCTAGATTTAAATCAAAGCCAGTGCATTTAATCAACATCAGTGTTTCTAATTTAACTATAGTCGCTATATAGCGATGCTCTTCAAAGTGCATCAATGTTTGTGATTTGGGTGTCGTATCCTACAAGAAAAGAAAACTAATAGAGTTTGAGCTAAAAAATGGTTAAAATAACAATTTTCCTTCCTTCTAGCACTAGAATGTGAGATGAGGATTGTCAAGGTGGGTCAATTACATTTCATTCATGATGAATCAAATCATAGTTTAGCCACTAAACCTCAATCACAAAAAAGATCATTCAAATTGAAAGTTAAACTAAGCATTTATTGCAACTAAAAGTTACAAACTATGAAAAATATTAAATTCCTACTAACCCATTTGAAACTTGTCCTATTTTGGAATTGGTGTCATGTTGATGTTGAAAAACAACCCTTTCCCAATCCCATGATTAGTGAGCCTATTTCAGCCAATTCTATGAAAGAGAAATGATTAAACCATTGTGATAAGTAGATGAAACCCTAATTTATGCTAAACCAAACATGATGTAGGCTAAATTAACATGATTCTATACTAAAATTGATCTAATTATGTAATTTCTAATCTAAACTAAGCTAATTCTAAGCTAAAAGATGGAAACCCTAACTTATAAACAAACTAAGATGGATGCATGGAAGCTATTAATGGATGTTTCAAGCTATTATGCAATTAAAATGAGCTAAAACAAGCTAAAAGTGAGTAGAATATGAGTGTGAGTGCAAGTGAATTCAACAACATAAGTTTGCAATTGAAAGATGGATGATGGATTTCAACAGCATGAGTTTTCTCTGAAAAATATGGCTACATTTGTCTCCAAATAGTGTTCTATTTATAGGAGATCAAATGAGAAATGGAGGGTTGAGATTGAAAAGCTTAATCGACGGTTCAGGATGGAGGAAATAAGAGGCATGGATCATGGATTCTCATCAATGGATGAGAATGCAAGATGAAAGTTAATCAAGGGCTCACATTGGTTCCAAACAAACACACTTTTTGACCTACACAAATAGATCAAAGGTGACTTGCTCAATAGGTTAAAGGTAAAAATTTGCATAAGAAACCAAGTGAAATGATTGGAAGAGAGGGAATATTCTTTGGAATATTCATTTGGGTGAGGATAAAAGATATTTTGTAACTTAAAAGAAAGTTTTAATTATTCAAAAAGGGATAAGGAATATTCCCCTTTTGGAGGAGAATCAGTTTAATTTCTAATTAAACAAGGTTTAATCATGCAATTAAGTGATTTGAAGAATTAAAGTTATATTCATTAAATTAAATAATTTAATAAATGTGGGGGATGAATTGATATTTAATTAAATAACTTAGGGTTATTTAATTAAACAAGATGACTTAGGAAATTAAAATGTTTTGATTTATTTAATCTAATGAGATGAAATGTTAGTGTGAAAGGGGATGAATTAACCTAATTTGAAAAATTAGATTAATAGATGAAGATGATGCAATTAATTAATTAGCTAGGATAATTCAATTAATTAAGTGAAAAGAGGATGGGTTTAAGGAGGAAGTGATGTTAGTAAACCTGTTTCATGTGCATGATATCATCCATGATATTTTTCAATGTCTACAATTCTTACTAGTGGGCCTTAGATGATTGGTAAGTCTTTGTTGGTCCTAAAAAAGTGGGAGGCTAGTTTCATCCCCAGTTCTTGTTCTTTTTCTTCTGCCCCTATTTGGGTAAGGATTTTGGCCTTTCCTTTGGATTTTTGGGACAAACAAGTGTTTGTAGGCATTACTAACATGTTTGGAAAGCTTCTTCGCTTATACCAAATGACTGCTTCTCAGAAAAGTTTGTTATATGTGGGATTTTGTGTGATTGTTGACTAATCTACGAACCTTCCTGAGAAGGTGTTGATTAACTCTAATTTGGGAGGTTGGAGCCAGGTGATTGAATATGAATCTATTCATTTTGCTTGTTTTCATTACAAGAAAGTTGGTCATTGAGTAAAAAATTACCCTTCAAAGTTGCCTAAGCCAATGATAGCTCAACCTCTCAAGGAGTGGAAGGAAAAGCAGAAATCAATTAAGGGGTCATGTGAGGAGGAGGGAAGAACTACTTTGATGAAGCATTCCTTAGGTGTGATGGATAAGGAAAATATCTCAAGTAAGGAGGGGGTGTTCAAGGGGGATGTGCTTGTTTCTAGTATGGCCTCTCTTTCGAGGATTTGGTAAAGGATCAACCCCTTATAAGGGAAGAGCCTATTCTAGAAGAAGGGAAGTGGATTGCTAATGGTGAGGTTAATCCCTTTGGTGAAGTTGAGGTCTCGAGAAGTGTTGACGCTATTTGTAAGGTTTTGGAGTCTTTTGTGTTGAAGGATCCTTCAGGGGATTTGACTCCCCCAATTATTCCAAATTTGGTGCTCACCTCTTCTATCTGTGGGGATGAGATAAGGTGATCTTTAATGATAAAGGAGTCTCCATTTTCTCTTGTCAAAACTAGAAACAGGAAGAAAAACCCTCTCCTTAGGGGGTTTCTACTAGGAATCATGTAAAGGTTGATTGTGGGTCAGAGCTAAGGGGTAGGGAGAGACCTTCTCTGCAACAAAATAGGGAGAAAGAAAGAAAAGAAGATATTGTTGATGGCTCTAAAAAAAAATTGTTTGTGATGTACCCTAAGAGTGCATCTCTAAATCCCCTATGAAGATTCTCTCATGGAACATCAAAGAGTTGAATAATCTTCATAAGTGGGATCTCCTCGCTAACCTGGTGAGGGGTCAAAGACCAAATTTTATTTTTATTCAAGCAACTAAAATTCCTATTGAGAGGCTAGAGAGTTTAAAGAAAAGGTTCTTTAAAGAGTGTGGCCTTCATGCTTTTGATGCAAAAGGTGTGCTGGGGGAGGGGGTGTTTTTGGAATATGAAAGTGGTGGTTGGAAAGGCCATCTTTGGGATTCCAAACCATATTGATACTTCCTTTCTTCATATTAGGGATGATTTTTCTTGGATTGCCTCCAACATCTATGCTCCTAATGTCAAAAGTGCTCATAAGAGGTTCTAGGGGAATCTAAATTCCTTCAAAGTGGATTTCACCTCTGATCAATGGCTTGTTATGGGGCACTTTAATACTACCCTAAGTTGTGGGGATAAAATGGGTGGGTCTTAGGTGGATGATGAGAGTAGATTTGATTTGATGTCTTTTATCAATGGCAATGCCTTGTTTGGTGTTGACCTTCATGGGGCTTCCTACACCTGGTGGAATTAGAGGATTGGGGATGTGTTGATTTAGGTTAAGCTGGATAGGGACCTCCTTTCACTTGATTGGTTGGTTCATTTTTCTTCCTCTCTCTTTGATCTCACTAGGCTGGAGTCGAATCATTTCCCAATTTATTTATCCACTGATCGGGTTGGTAGAAGGGATTTCCTTCCCCTTTAGGTTTGAAAAAATTTGGACATCTCATTTGGATTTCAATGTTAATCTTGCTTCTTGGTGGGATATTCAGGTTGATGGGATGACTATGTACAAAATTGCTAGGAAGTTGGCATAGGTGAAGTCTAATGTGAGGAATTGGAATAAGTCTTCCTTTGGACATATCTTCTAGGAGAAGTCTCGTATTAAGGAGGATCTAGATCTCTTGCAGCAAAATATTCAAGTGTTGGGCTACAATTCTAATCAAGTGAATGAGGAGAGTGTGATATTGTCCCATCTTTATAATATTGTAGCCAGGGAGGAGGAGTTTTGGAAACAAAGATCGCATATGGTTTGGCTCAATTGTGGAGACAAGAACACTAAGTTTTTCCATATTACCACCCTGAAGCATCGAGCCTCCAATCGTATTAAGTGTATTCATTAGGATGGTGTGTTGATTGAGAATGATGAGGAGATTCATCGTGCAAATACTTCCTACTTTACTAATCTCCTATCTAATAATTTTGTTCCATCTCTGGAGGCTCATGGTTAGGTGTTGGATGTTATTCATAGAATTGTGACTCATGAATTTAATAGCATGTTATCTAGTATCCCTTCTGTGGAGGAAGTTAACAAAGTGATATTTTCTTTTGTTGGGAATAAGGCGCTTGGTCTCGACTGCTTCCCGATGCTCTTCTTTTAAGAATTCTAGACTATTGACTCCAAGGATGTTGTGGATGCTACCAAGGAGTTTTTTGGTAGTCATAATTTGCTAAAGGAATTAAATTCCACTTTCATCTTGTTGATTCCAAAAATTCCTTGTACATTGAAATTCAATGAGTTCAGGCCCATCAGCCTTTGCAATTCTATTTACAAGATTTTTTCCAAGGTCCTGGCTTTAAGGTTGTAGATGTTTCTTCCTCTGATTATTTATCTGCATCAATCTAGTTTTGTTTCTAGCAGGAAAATTCTTGACCCTATTATTACTGTGAATGAAAATATTAATTCATTGATTGTTAATAAGAGGGTTGGTTTTTTGTTAAAACTTGATCTTGTGAAAGGTCATGATTGCGTGAATTGGCCTTTTTGGATTAAGGTCCTTTCTACTTTTGGTTTTTTTGACAATTTTGTTAAGTTGATTTAGAGCCTCACCTCGACGGTGTCCTTTTCTATGTTGGTTAACGATTCTCCTTTGTATTTCTTTAAGAGATCTAGGGGTGTGAGATAGGGTGATCCAATTCACCCTTCTTGTTCATAATTATGGTGGAAGCCTCAGGGAGATCTTTATAGTAGAATGTTTCTTTGGGTGCCTTAAAAGGGTTGCAACCTACTTCCTCTTCTCCTCCTTGTTTGCATCAATAATTTGTTGATGATATGATGATTATGGGAGAGGCGAATTTGTGGAAGCTAAAGCCATCAAAATGGTCCTTTAGAAGTATGAGGCTATCTCAGGGAAATTGGTGATTCTTCCTAAGAGCATGCTTTTTTTCCTCAATACCCCAAAGAGAAGGATGCAAATAATTGTTGGTATTCTTCAGTGTTCGGTTGGAACTTTTCCCTCCATTTATCTCGACCTGCCTCTTGGAACTAATTCAATTTAGGATTCCTTCTAGAATGGTTTGATTGAGTCCATGTTTAATCCTAAGCTAGTAGGTTGGAAAGGTTCTCTTCTTATTTAGGCTAGAAAATTAGTTTTGATTAAGTCCATGTTGCAAAATCTCCCAGTGTATGCTCTTAGCCTTTTCCAAATGCCACAATTTTTTTTGGGAAAAGATTGAAAGTATTCAGAAAAGGTTTTTATAGTCTAGTGTGGAGGAAAAGAAAAGAATGAGTTTGGTGTCATGGGAGGAGGTGTGTTGCTTGAAAATACAAGGTGGTTTAGGTTTGTGCAAGATTAAAATATTTAATTCTGCTCTTGTTGCTAAACAATTGTAGCTTCTTCTTCTTGGTGATAAGGATTGGTCAACGATTCTTGCTTCTAAGTATCTTGCTGGTGTGGAAAAATTCAAAGAGTTCTTAAGGGTTGACTTCTATCCTCCTGGTTCTTTCTTTTGGAATTTCTTAGTCAAGGTTAGAGGTGTTGTCTCTACTGGCCTTCAATGTTCGGTGGGCAATGGGAGGCATATTATTTTTTGGGATGATTAGTGGTTTGGCCATGATCCTCTACGAGATGTTGATTGAGTGGCCCCCCTGAGGGATCTTTGCATCCGAGAATTTGGGACTCATGTTGTTGATTATATTGTGAATGGTGAGTGGAGAAGGATTCATGAGGAGTTCTAGGAGATGGAGGTTTTGTATAGAGTGTTGTCCCAAGTTCATATCCTAGTTTCTCCTCAACGAGACAAGGTGGTTTGGAGGATGCTTCCACAAGTACATTATTCAGTGGCTTCAACTTTTAACTCCCTTAATAATATTGTGGGGCTAAGGCCTCCTTGGGGTCTTGTTTGGTCATCTAAGCTACTTCCCAAAATTAATATGCTCTTTTGGTTAATGATGTAGGACAAAAATCCTAACCATTAATAATTTGTGGAAGAGGGGATTATCCATGCCTAATAGATGCTTCCTATGCGAGAAGGATGTGCACGACTGTTCTCATTTGTTTATTGGTTTCAAATTTTCTCAAGAGGTATGGGCCCACTTTCTTAACCTCTGGAGAGTGGATTGGATCTTCCCTACGTCAGTTTGGGAGCTCTGGCTTCAATGGAAAGTACCCTCTCCTAATCCATCCTTGAAGCTGCTTTGGTCCCTCATGCTCCCTCATATTGTATGGGGTTTGTGGAAGGAGAGGAACAATATAATTTGTAGGGATGTATCACTCTCCCTGATCTCCTTATTTTTCAAAATTGTTTTAGCCATTAGGGAGAATTTCATGCAGGCAATTGAAAATTCTAATATCCCAGGCCATGTGATGGTCTCTGATTATGATGTTGGGGTGGCAGACCATTGGAAATTTACTTTTGATATTGCTAAGCCTTTGAAAGAAGAGAAATCAGATAGGGAAGGGATTATTTGGTACTCTCCTCCTCCTAGTTGGAAAAAGTTCAACTTTGATGGTTCAACTAAAGGAAATTCGGGTTCTGCTAGTTGTGGGGGAGTGTTAAGAGATCATAATGGTAGGCTTTTTTCAGCAGTGGCACTCCCTTTGGGAATCTAGAAAAACCACTATGTTAAAGCAGTAGCAGCCTATCATGGAATCAATATGGCTAGGGAGAAGGGGGTCGCTAAGTTATGAGTCAAAGGGGATTATCTAAATATAATTAACTGCCTAAGGAATTGTTCACCTCCATCGTGGAAAATTGAAAATTTTATTGTGGACTCCTAGGCTATCTTGCATGATTTTAATAAGGTGTATGTTTCCCACACCCTTCATGAGGTGAATGGGGTGGTTGAATGGATGGTGAATCTTGGGGTGACATCAGCCAGATATTGGGAGGCTAAGGATAATTTTCCCATTGATTTAATTACCTTGCTTAATAATGACAAATCCTAGCTTGTTCAAGGAAGTCGTCTCCTCGACTAAAGGCTTGCGTGGTAATCATGTGCAACTCAGGTTGATAAGACACTTCATACTTGTGAAGCTCATCATAATTTGTTGGTATTAAAATTGTGAATGTAGGAGGCACCTTGCCATTATTGTCTTTAGTACCGCAACTGGTAGGCTTGCACGCTTTCTGGGTGCTTTTCCTTCTCTTTCCCTAGTGTTTAGATGCAATTGTATGATGTTTTTTTTCTTTCTGTGAATTGAATGCATTTAATGATGGGTGGGGATAGGTGTAGGACAGATCTAATTTCATGTGATGAGTTCAAATCCAATGCTAAGGTTTGGGAGATTTTGCAGAAGGGAGGGGTTACCCCTTTCATGGAGAGACTTCATGGTTTCAAAAAAAATGTTACCAAGAAGTTTTTTGATGCTTGGCATGGCCAGGTGTTGAGCATGTTTGGCAGTGATACCAATATCAATGAGGAATTCATTGTGGAGGTCATAGGGATGACGATTGAAGGAAGAAAGTTTAATAGGGACAAAAATCTGTCGAGGGCTACTAGATTGAATTTTCTTCAAGACAGAGAGAGAGCCAAAATGGTGAGGCTTGACTGTGGGGGATATGGTAGATCCAAAATCAAACCTATTTTGCGTGAGGTTTCCACAGGGTGCTAATGTGCTATTTCACCTTAGATGGAAGGTATTTGGCACTGTATGGGCATCATTTTGTGATGCTCAATCTCTTTCGCCATGGAAAGATAATCTCTTTCTTGTTCTATATTTTTCTTTCTTTGGAAGAAGGGATTGTGAATTGTAGAAAGAATTTGAGGAACCCTTTCTTACATGAGGGTTTAATGCTTCTTATTGTGGACCATATTAAGGATAACTATGTTATTGAAGCCCCCAGTCCTATTAGTTCTATCAAATCAAAGAAGAAGGAGAAGGGGAGTGGGAAGTGCCAGATTGAGGAGGTGCTTAAGAGTGTGGGTACAAAAATTGAGGAGGAGTCTGATGCTTAGTTAGATGGTTACCACATAGACTTGGACTACAGGAGGGATGGGAAGAAATGTTTTGTTAAAAAGGTGAAACCATCCAACCCACATGTTAAATGAAAAATTAAGGAGGCTTGCGATGAAGAGGCCGAGGAGGGTAAAGGTAGGAGGAGGAAGGCTAAGAAAAAAGGGTTGCTGTGCTCCAAGGATGATGCAGAAAGGTTGTAAGAGGATTTAGGGGTTAATCGGGTTGGTGAGGTGGCAGATCTTGGCAATAAGGACCTAGGTCATGGTGATGTTGGTAAGGCCACTACTGCTGGGAAAGTGAATAGTGTGATGGATGTGGATGAGTCTCCTGATGCGTCAACTCCTATAGAGAAGGGTGAGACAAATGTTGATTTTCTTGATGGTTCACAAGATGATGATCCCCCCTGAGTCCCCATTAAGGGAGGGGTTTATTCTTGGGTTCCATGGACTATAGGCAGGCCTTTGGTCTGGTTAAGGAAGGGGAAAATATTTCATTTAATTTTCTTATGTGGTTGGTTCAAGAGGTTCAGGACCTCTATAACAAACATGACATGATTGCTTGAGGTAATATCTCTAATCTTAGAAGCCTTAAGGAAAAGGATAACATCTTCAGTCTAGTTAAATCACTGAACTCTAGTTAAGGATTTTTGGTGGAGGACATGTCCAATTTAAAAAGAGATTATGGTCTAAGGTTGTCATAGTTGGAAAGGAACTACATGTTGTTGTGTAAAGACCTTAATATGATTATCAATCTTAATAGGGAGAAAATGGAATCCTTAGTTGAAGGGCTTGTTTTCCTGAATGAGAAGGTGAGGGAGTGGATTAGAAGATATTTGTTTAGTGAGCTAGTGAACAAGGAGGTGGGAGAGGATGTTGATAAGGAGTTGCAGGTTGAAAAATTGGGCATGGGGTCGAGCATTCACACTCGAAGAAAAATAAAGAAGTGAAAAATGGTGCCAAGGAAGGATGTGGAGGAGGTCATGGAAAAGCATGACAGGGTGATCTCTAAGGATTTGGAAGTAGCCAAAATTCTTAAGGAACTTCTCCAAATGTTGCTTCTTTTGTTTTCTTTTTGTGCATGGTTTTGTTGTTTTGGATTTTCATTATCGGCTAATCAGGTGTTGATTGTTATTTAATCAACCTATTTTTTGTTGTTTGGTTGGGTAGCCAATTTTCTTTATCTTTGTTGCCTTTTCTTTTTTTTTACAAGGTTTCAGGGCCCCTTCAAAACTTTTTTTTATCACCAATCAAAAACATGTAGCACATTCATAATTGGATCCTTGTCCTACTAGTGTGGATTAGGTAGGTGTGCAATATTGGGTTTGGCTACCACCTCCGTCTTGGCCTCTCTACCACTTCACTTGTTTCTACCTCACCCATATCATCATCGTGGAAATCACCATCACCATCCTCACCTCCTAACCCATATGCACCAACATGGCCCATGGGGGCATCCATCGAGAAAATTGAGGTAGGACCAACCATCGCCCACCACTACACAAAACCATGGGTGGGACTAATATTATTGATAGCTAGAGATGGGGCTTGGTCATCATTATCTAACCCTAACTACAACATCCACTAAGGTCAGATGAGGATGATCCCTCGCTCATGTGGCACTCCTCATTGACTGAACATATGTGGGAGGTGTCGAGGGATGATCTATACTTGCCCAAAATATTGGGTAACCTGATGCCAGTATAGGGGATGATGATGTAATATGATCACCCTACCGAGAATATATCACACTACTTGTTTCATAGCTACTACCTATTGATGGGCCAAACACCCATCCTCCGATAAGGATGCCACCTAGTGTCCCATCCCTACAAAGAATCAAACTAGAATTTTTGAAAAGAAAGCTCCTCACATCTCCAATCATGCGCCAATGTGTATGTGTGAGCCCTAGGTGTACTAGGTGTGATACCCCTAGGACACCTGTCTGGACGTTGCACCTAAAATGCGTGAAAACCCACACCTATAGAAGCATGCAACTTGTGAGATTATAATACTCATAATTTACATAATTCTTGAGGTCATGGTACAAGTGAGTGAGCATGCTCTGACCCTAGGTGAAGATAGTTTGATGATCCTCCATCTCGTGAGTGTAATGGATGAGGCCCCTATGTAGTTGTGAGCCTCGATCATCCATTACGATGTAAAGGGTTACTGTAACAATCATGAATCTATAGACAAGTGGAATGACCACTCCCCCCTGCTTGAGCCATCACATATAGATGTCACACATAGTGTCTATCAAGTCCACCCACCCAACATAGTTCTATTGGCCCTCTGTAGCATCATGTGTCATCCTCATCTCATCATATACCACCCATCATCCATGGATGGGGAGCCTAGTGATATGATAAATACCCTCTAGAGTGACAATCATCTTTCTTGTTGATAGGTGGAAGTTGCAAGTATCTACATCTTAATGCTCCACGAGTTCCATGAGCATCAACGTGTGATACTAGATCTTTGACATGGTATAGACTCACTAAAGGCCCACATGTTGCAATAAATCCTAGTAGTCTAGATGCATTTGGTTGTTGTGATCACGTAGTGATGTCAGTAGATTCTCAGTTGCATGCTACCTAATCTCTGGCCACTCTTGCAATGGAAAAAAAATTCACATTAGTTCCATCTACATTATAAGAATATTTTTTTTTCCATCTCTACATAAAAACTCTTCTAAGATTTCCTCTAGGATGGAGGCACGTCACACACATCCAAGAAGTATAAATAGATCCTAAGATTTGGTTGTCAAGATTTGAATAAAAATGTGTTAAGTTTTGGAGTAGACTTGTGAATCCAAAAGTCAATAATTTTTGGATGAGGATAGAATAGGTTAAATTAGAAGCTCCTATGTCAAACTATCCTATAAGATAACTTAATATTTTTCCTTGAGAGGACAAACTTTGAAGGAAAAATATCAAAGGAACATGGATATGAACACAAGATCTAGGTAAAATAAATGAGGAAGGTTTGTTTATAAGACAGTAAGGTATGGTGATAGCAAGTAGCCTATTTGACAGAGAAATTGCATACAGATACAAAGCAATTATGCCATAGTATAGAAAAAGTGTGACAATCAAAGTTTTGAATGTAGAATACTAAGAGAAATAGATGATAGTACATTTTTTTAAATAGAATTGGATTTTTGAAGGTCACATGAAATTGTACAACTCTGTGCAACAAATTTTCCTATCCTAGCCATAAATTCCCTTACCTAAGTTACAATTACACCCACAAAACTTGCAATTATTCCCATCTAAGCCACAGTTGTGAAATGGGGTTAAAAATTATGTAAAAGTGAGTTTTTAACCTCTATTTAACATATAGTTATGCAAAAATATAATCAATTACACAAGAAGGTAGGAAAAAGTGATATTGTAAGGTTCAATTGTGTTATTCTATCTGGGTTTGGTCTAATATAAGTGTATTGAGAAAATTTGGAAAGAATAACACTTCAAATAGTAGACATGATAGCTATTGAAAATTTTCAAGGTGATAAGGCTAAATGGTTTAATTGGTCTAAATACATAAGATACTCCAAGCACATTAACAATCTAGCTAGTAGTAAAGGTGTGATGAATTAGTGTAGGCCCACCCGTTGAAGCATAATACCTTCAAATAAATGGGAGACTAAAGTATTCTAAGGTCATGTACCACCTTAACACTCATTTCATTAGAAGGACTAGGTCCAACAAGGAATTTTGTCACCTCAACAAGAGAAGAGTACACAGTGAGTAACTTCTACCATGGTATTGTACTTTGCACCACACTAAGGCAACAACTAAAGGTCTTAAAGACCTCAAAATAAACAAGGTTCATAGTGAGACCGTGAACAGTGGACCCATCCAAGGATGTCCAAGTTGAGGGGGTCAATCTAGGTGTATATACTAGCATTAGTTGTGTTTTATATAGTTCAAATGAGTTTGATATGATCATGAAGTATTCTCTCGTTTTCAAATCTAGCAATATTAACTTCATGAAGCATTGGAGTTCCTAGTTAAGGTTAGTAATGAATGTAGTAACATACAAATATTGATATGGATCAAACATCATTTCAGTTGCAAAGGGGAGAAGCCAATAAGATACTTGTCGTCCAATTGTATGAGTTAAGAAAAAAGACCTCATTTCATTAATAATTACACTTAAATATGTAATACCTATAATGAAAACAACATAACTATTACTAGCATCTACATCTTTAAGAGGTGCAATGAGTTTGCTAATAGGGAACATGTGCATGTGCCAATAAGAACTGTTTTCTATATTGAGAGGAATGGTGTCCCCAATAAAGCCAAATCATTTTGGTGATTCAATTATATTTTCCTACGTAGAACAATATTTCTAAAACAATTTTTTTTTTACTTGAAATCCCACATAAAAAACCTATTAGCTAGTTCTTACAAATTTCATCATAGATACAATAGGTAATAATCTCTACCGACTTTCTCAACCTATCTAGGAAAAAACTAATCAATATAGTGACTCTTATTTTCAAGATATAGTAAGATCCGTTTTTTATAGAAACAATTAGATTACATAGATATAAGCATCTACGTCTTTGAAGTAGATTACAACATAGTGAATAAATATACATCTAAAGTAAAAATCATTCTTCAACTAAGTTACCATGAATAAAGGAAACTAGTCTATCAAAATTATCCAAAACTTGACCCTCAACCCTTAACATCTCTAAAAAATTTGAACCTTACCAAATAATATAATCAAGTAACATGTAATCATCTCACCAATTAAAGAACAACACTTAAATAGAATCCTTATTTTCAGAGGATCAAAATGTCACATTTCATAACATGGACAAAGCTAATCAAATAACATTTCATAACATGGACGAAGCTAATCAAATAACATGTCTATCATCTCACCTTTAAAGGACAACCCTTGAATAGAATCGTTATTTTTAAAGGATCAAAATGTCACATTTCATAACATGGGCAAAGCCCGGGGCAAAGCCCTACACCTTACAAGGCAGTTCTCTTGTCTTCAATCGTCCGTAATTCTTCCCCGAAACATGTTCGTATCAGTCACTATTCATCTCTTTTCTCAGAGGTTATATGTGCTTTTTTATCTTTAATAATCCTTTAACTGCTCACGAGGGACGACATGATAGATGCCCAGGCCCCATAGCTTGTCTTTTGTGGTCCGTGACTCCTCGGAGCTTTACCGAATCCGTGGTCCAATAGCCTGTAAAGTCACGCCTTCTGGCCGGTATTTTAGCTATTTTGGTCATCCAGAACGGTGTGATTCGTAAACCGGCAATGAATACCCACAGGATAACAATCCCGGCAACTGTGGGTTTCACAATAACTTCATAAGAAGTACAAACAGATTAATTTATATTTGAATAATGCAGTACAGATAAATCTGTTGTGTCAAAGCTAAAAAAGGTGCAGGTACTCAAACATGCTTGGACTTGGATGGCGCGGCGCACCATGTTCACATTCATCGCCTTCTTCAGGGGGCAGTTGTACGATATCCATTTCGATGAAACAGATGAACCGGCCTCTAAAAATATAGATTCCATCTTCTTTTTAGCAATTACAACGTCACATTCCTTCCTCACTCATAGCTGTAATCCACAACCTAAAATCACGGACAAAGCCTACCGGGTATCACGATTAAGTACCGAACAGTATCGCCCGTGCTTAGGCATGTTTTTAAAGTTTATTGATTACCGAATAACATGGACTAACTTAACCTTATATATAGTGTAAGCCCACCACTAATGTTTGCAAAACAAGATCATCTGAACTCTAAGAATCTGTTAAGCATGGCAAGGGCAGTGGAGGTCAGGACATTCCTTTACTTTGTGGTGGTAGTAGTGAGCGTTGTGGTGGTGGGAATGAGCGGCAAGGTGGAGGGCGCAATATCCTGCTCAACGGTGGTGTCTGATGTAGTTCCATGCCTGTCTTACGTAGCAGGGAGCTCTGCCCAGCCGACGCAGGGATGCTGTAACGGTATTCGGTCTCTCAACTCCGGGGCCAGAACAACGGCCGACAGGCAAGCCGTATGCAACTGCATAAAATCTGCAGCGTCCTCATACCAAGTTAACTACAATAGGATTGGCAAGCTGCCTGCTGCCTGCGGTGTTAATCTGGGCTTTGCCATTACCCCCTCCCTTAACTGCGCCACGTAATTTCCCAACATTTCCATTTCTGTTTTTAAGGCTTTTGGTAACTCTTAAATGGCTAACCAAGTACTTTTATGTTTTTTTGTTGTTTACAGGATCCGCTGAGATCTGCGCAGGGCTTGGCAGGCACCAGGGATAGTGATTTCAAATAATAAAGCAGCTCTTTGAAGTTGCAGGCGTCCTCTAGTTATATCTGTAATAGTTAGTTATATAGTATAGAGATAGGAGAAAAGTGTGCGTCGAGGAACATTATGAACTGAGATTGAAATATATTACAGTCAAATGTTTTCAATTTAGAGTCAAAATAGTATGAACGATTGTTCCAGAAAGAGTGAGTTAGGGTAAGTGAAGTATGGTTGTAAGAAATCACAGTAGTGAGATCTAATAAAGATTGGAAATTTGGCTTATACGGGACAAAGATGGACAGGACTCGACACAATGCTTTTTATTTCTTGTTTAAATTTGATGCCTGTTTATGATTATTTTTGCTGGGGATTATTTCAATGCATATGTGATGTAGTTTCGTATTTCATATTAACATTATCTTTCTTAATTTTTTAAATACATAGATTTAATAATTTTTAATTTTCTGGAGTAATTAGAATTTAAAATTAGATCTAAATCAAAATTAAAAATATATAAGGGCGTTGTCTGGTAAACGTCCAGGTATCACAGATAAGCCGTTGGTCCATCGACTGGGTCGTGGGACACCCTTTAGTATTGAAAAAAAAAGCTAGATCATAATTTTTCTTATAATTATACTTTTGCCCGCTTTTTATTTCGTTTTATTCTAATTTTATGTGATTCAAATTGTACCACGGATTTTATCATAAATTTATCTTAATAACAACCTCAGCATGCCAGGGCCTCGCATGAGAGTATACTCAAAGTAAAATTATTTTATTTTTAAAAGAAAAAAATCAAAAGTCATCACATTTAAATGACATTGTTTTGTTCTATTGAATTTTAAAATATAATAAATTCAATATTGTTGCATTGTGTTATTGTATGATTACAATGAACTGATGTTAAATTTGAATTTAATCTTAAAAGATAAATGTAAAATTAAAAAAGAAAATTTATTATTGATTTATGCATTTTTAAATAGTTTAATTTTATATAATAAAACTAAACATGGTTTGAAAAAGACTTTTTCAATAAACCATTCTGAATATGAAACTACATAAAAAGTCAACAATTTATTGACAATTTAATTATTTATGTGTAAAAGATTCCAGTAGAAATAAATTATTGTTAAGTACAATGATGTAATACTAGATACAAAATAAATAAAAGATCAAATCCTTTATAATAAATATCCTTTTTTCCTTGTACTAAATTGAATAAGATCCTTGTACTAAATTGAACAAGATTTTATTTCATCTATATTCTTCAAAATTATAGATATTGCATAGATTTAATTAAAAAAAATTAAAAATATAAATTAACTGTTTATCTATAAATGAATCCACTAGAAATCCATTATTGTTAAGTACAATAATATAATACTATAAAGAATAACACAAAAATAAAATCTCACAATAGATAATCTTTTGTCCTTGTAATAAATTAAATTAAATTTCATTTCATCTATATTATATTCTTGATACTAATAAATGTTACACAAATTTAATTAAAAAACTCCAAATGAGATGAGAGACTAGCCAGACTTAAATGACTCAAATATTCACAATTAATTAATATAAAAATTATATTGTAATATTTCTTCAAGGGTCCTTCCTATAAAATAACAATAAAAAGGAAAAAGGTATAAACTTGGAGAACCTTGTTTGGAGTGATGGGAAAAGGAGACGTGCGAATGTTTAGAATGAAACTTAGAAAGAGTACCCTCGCTTGACTCAACACCTTGCGTTAATCAATATTAAGGATTTGCCATAGATGCCTATTAGAGAAAGATATTTTATTATATAAGAGATAATTCAAACCTTTCTAGGGCATTTAATTATTATTGGTTAATAAATGGTTCTCTTAAAATTGATGAATAATTACAATTTAGAGGATATCATGCTCAAAATATATTTTTTAAATAATATAAATTACATCTCATTTTATATTGATATAAATTATTTTAGTACATATTATATTATAAAATAAGTATATATTAATGTTAAATAATATATAAAAAGAGATTTAATAATATAAATTATATTTTCTTATTTTCTATTAAGATAAAATATATTAGTACATTGTATTATCATATATATATATATAATAATAATGTTATGTGATATAGAAAAAGATATTTCTAAGACAAGTTACATAATTAATTATTTTATCTTGCTTTGTTTTCATTAGATTTTGACATTTGATAAGTTTTCCTACAACATATACTATTATATTCAAATAGCTTGTTTAACATATTAAGCTATTCTCATGAATTCATGATAGTTCTCTAATATGGTGACCTATTATTCATATATATTTAACATTACTTACCCAATTTTTTCACTAAAAAAATGTACATTCATATATATATTCTTTTATTGAGTGATAATATGTTACCTACTTGTCCATTCTAATTTTTTAAATAATTAAATTTTTAGGTTATTGGTAAGAAATATTGACATACTTTTTATAGAATTTTATTGTGGATTTGAAAGTGCCTTTGTTGATTATCATATCATATGTTCATGCAATATGATCCTTGTCTTATGTATTAGATCTATATTTTTGTATTGATCAAAGCAATTTCACAAAGAATATTTCAATAAGACTTGGTGCAGTGATGAAGATGTGTTATAATAAAAATACACCTTTCCATTATAATCATAATTGTCAACAATGATCAAGACATTAGTGAGGATTGAAGGTATAAAGTATATGTAATGAATAATTATGATATAGCCATGTAGATTGTTCCTAAATATATATGGATTGACAAATCAAAGAGTATGTATTTTGGTCATTCGTACATATGCCAAAGATATTGATTTTAAAAGTGATAAATCTAGATCATTCTATTAGGCCTTACCCTAAAATTATCAAAAAATTAGTCTCTGTATTGATTTCTTCAAACTCCGTCCCTTTATAGTGGTAATTGAGATGTATCTATTAAGATAAATTCATGCTTTCCTATTTTCTAATCCTTGCTCCAATATAATATTGAATTTAATATACTTACTATTAAACTCAAAAAGTCAAACTAATGGTAACTTTTTTCGCGAAGGTTTTAAGTTTACCACTATGTTTTTTGTTCTAATCTATTAGTGACTTTCTATCATGTGCAAAATTCTTTAAGTGAGGTATTTTATTTTGCAAGATGACTTATAATGAGGTATTCATCATATGTTTACTATCCATTACTAGTTTCCTTTTATCTTCCTTTAGAAAATAGAGTTCACTTTTATGGGCATAATATAGTGAACTTGGTTGAGATAGCAACTTCATGGTGGTTCCATTGGAAATATTTTATAGATGTGTTAGGCTACATTGTTTGAGAGTGCGAAGTTTTGGTAGATGGAAAGCCTATAAAAATGGATAGTATTACATTCAAATAGGCTTACATAGAGTTAAATTTTTCATCCTCTAATATTTTGGTACCTAAAGTGGCCCTAGAAAGAAATTATTTTTCTATATTTTATCTTTGGTTGTTGAGTGATCTCCACTAAATCACCTCCTCTTCAAGTGTATCATCAATCTAATGGTAGGATTATGTTTATTGGTTACAATATAAACATGTGTGGGCCACATTTATGTTACAATTTTATTTTGAATAAGCTAGTGGTCTCAAGAGAAATTGAAATACACCAAGTGTGAATGATGTTGAAAGTGGGGATCAATTCTTCTATAGAATATATGAATGCAAGTTTCTTGAATTTTCCACATACATGAGAGTAGTGTAAATTATGATTGATATACATACTTCCCATTATAGTAAAGTGAAAATGATTGATATACATACTTCCCATTATAGTAAAGTGAAAAAAATCAACAACCAATGCTTTTTATGTTAGTTTCTTTTACCAACTGTGCATTATCTACATGACATATGCATCAATCAATAATGTTCATTGATCCTTATCCTTTTTTAAAAATGGTATGTCATTTTTTGTGCCTAACAATTTTCAAATAAACATAGAATCAGGGTTAGGGTTTCGTTACTTAGCACATGGAAGCAATAATAAATGTGGATGCATAGGTAGTTAGTCAATACCATTGGTAATACATTATTTACTAAAGGGTAATAAGATGAAATTTTAAGTCCTATAGGTAATTGGTCCCATGGTGTTACAAAGAGAAAAGAACTAAGAATAATATTTTTTATCACTATTATACATGGGATGTGAGAAATAGAATAGGAAAAAAGGTACATGTACAAATTTATTAGTGAGAAACTTAGCAAAAAAATTTATTCTTGACAATGTTATTTAAGCTAGTTTTGGTCTTGTTGGTGACTTAGATATTATAAATGTGAGGTTAGATCCATGACTTATATTCATTTATAAAATGAAAATATGGAAATATGGAGATGTGAAAAATTATCATGCCCTATTTTTTTAGACTTGAAACATAGGAAAGCGTGGGGGGATAGGAGACCTAAAAATGGGATGTTAAATGAGGGACCTATGCCAAAAGAAAAAGGGGGGGTGTCCACCTAATCACAAATCCACCTTTTCCATTTTCATTAGGAAGAGCGATAGTACCACAAACGATTAGAATTGACTTAGAAATCTCAATGTGAGTCAACCCTAGGTTTGGACACTATGCTACCCTAACTTGCTTATGATAAAAATGACTAAACAATAGTTTTGGGAGAAGAATATGAAGGAGCAAAAAGAATACTAAAAGCTAAAACACATGTTACAAGGGAGATGCATAGCACTAAAATGCTCAAAAACATGGAGCTCAATATTGCCAATTGTAAAAAGAGTTAATTTACAAAGAAAAGATTACAACCTTATATAGGTATAAACCTAAAAAAGGAAAACCCTAGGCTTGCACATAATAATTAATAAAATAATTAATTATTATGCACCTAAAGTTAGCTTAAGTGAAAAAGAGATAAAAGGTAACTTAATTAATTAACCAGAGATTGTTTAATTAATCAAGTAAAAACCAATTACTCTAACACCCCCCTTAAGCTAGACTTAGGGAGAAGCTAAAACCTAAAAGAAGCTACTAAAAGAAAAGAACAATGGGTCCCGACAACAAGGCCAGATTAGGTACCCAAGAATAAGGAAATCTCTATGAAATGGAGAAAAAGGAGAAAACCCAGTGGGAAAAAACTCTCCAAAAAGAGATAAAAGAACATGCTGAAAGAAACATGAAGGAAGGAAGGCCTCATGAAGACCCCTCAAGGACAACTTCCTTCACCCCAAGCATAGAGCGCAATTGAAGATAGCACGGTGAGGCAAAAGGCTTCGTGAAGATGTCAACAACCTGCTTGGCAATGGGAATATACTCCAAGATGAGAGAACCATCCTGAATCAACTGTCTGATGAAATGCATA
The DNA here is from genome assembly GCA_007258455.2 of Sequoia sempervirens. Classification (NCBI taxonomy): domain Eukaryota; kingdom Viridiplantae; phylum Streptophyta; class Pinopsida; order Cupressales; family Cupressaceae; genus Sequoia; species Sequoia sempervirens. The sequence continues at coordinate 3,181 of VDFB02376092.1, read as the reverse complement.
TGAAGCTCAATATGCTTCATCCGCTGATGCTCCACTGGGTTACGAGAAATGTGTATAGCACTCTGATTGTCACATCGAAGAATAGTGGGACTATCAGGAGGAAAACCAAAATCAGTCATCAACTGGCGAAGCCATAAGATCTCCTGACTAGCGAGCACAACAGCTTGGTACTCAAACTCTGTAGATGATAATGCATGAGCAGTCTGCTTCTTGCAAGACCATGTGATAGGACTAAAGCCAAGACATAAAACAAAGCCAAAAGTAGACTTCCGATCATTGACATCACCAGCCCAATCTGAGTCAGTGTAGCCAACAATGTGAGGATCCCCTGATGTGTAGTGAATGCCATAAGAAAGGGTGCCCTGAAAGTACCACAAAATACGTTTGGCAGCTTGCCAGTGACTCTCATGAGGATCATGGGAGAATCAAGAGACAAGGCCAACCACAAACGAAAGATCAGGATGAGTGTGAGTTAGGTACAACAAACTGCCAACCAACTGCCTATAAAGTGTAGAATCTACGGAAGGAGTGGGGAAAGTAGGAGTCAAAACAACCCCTGATTGAAAATGTGTGGGGGCAGGCTTGCAATCAAGCATGCCAAAGCGCTGAAGCATATCAAGAGCATACTTCTGTTGGTAAATGGAGATCCCATCAGAAGACTGAATCACCTAAAGACCAAGAAAATAGTGCAGAAGGCCGAGATCAGTCATCTCAAACTGCTCCATCAAAGCTCGCTAAGCATGTTGAATCATAGAGGATGAGCTACCTGTGATGAGGAGATCATCAACATATAGCACAAGAATTAGGATCTCACCCTTAAGATTATGAATATAGACTGTAGGATCAGAATGATAGCGTGTGAAACTAGTGGAGAGCAAAAAAGAGTCCATCTTCTCATACCAAGCCTGAGGGGCCTGTTTGAGACCATATAATGAACGCCAAAGTCTACAAACCAAAGAAGCATCCTGAACAAATCCTTGAGGCTGCTCCATATAGATCTCTTCCTGTAGGTCACCATGCAAGAATGCACTCTTCACATCCATCTGATAAATGGACCAGACCCTAGAAGCTACAAGTGATAGTACAAAGCAAATAGAATTCATCTTGGTGATAGGGGCAAATGTCTCAGAGTAATCAATACCCTCAACCTGTGAGAAACCCTTCACAACAAGACGTGATTTGTACTTATCAATAGAACCATCAGTAGCATACTTGGTGTGATACAACCATCTGCACCGAACCATCTTTCTGCCTTTAGGAAGAGGACAAAGATCCCAAGTACTATTCCTTATCAAAGAAGAATACTCCTCCTCCATAGCACTAACCCACTCAGGGTAACCTGTCACCTCGAAAAACTTCTGAGGATCCTTTGAAAGAGCATGACTCAAAAAACTAGAACCCACAACATGAGAACAGGTGTGACGAGTGTCTGAAGGATCACCTGCCATAGATCCTACTGCCTCAATAGTAAAGCGAGCCCATTTGGGCATCTGAGGTGGAGCAAGTGGAGGTGGAGATGGGGGATCATCAACATCCTCATCAGAATCATCCTCAACATAATCCTGAAGAGCTGTAGTGTGAGGAGTAGGTAGTGAAGTAGACACTGGAGATAGGGTATCCACTACGGGAAGGTGCTCATCAAACTAGACATCCCATCGAAACAAGACCTCTCTGGAATTAGGATCAAACAACCTGTACGCCTTAACATCCTCACAGTAGCTGACAAAAATGAGGGGTCGACTCTTCCACTCCATGGCTCTCCTCTGAGCATCAGGAATAAAGGCCCATGCCTCACTACCAAATACTCGAAATGATGAAACATCAGGCTTGTCATGAGACCAAGCTTCCTCAAGAGTCATATGTCGAATCGCCTTGTGAGGCATTCGATTCTAAATATAATTGGCACAATTAACTACCTCAGCCCAAAAAGATGGATCCATGGACCTGGATTGAATCATATAATTCGCCATCTCCCGTAAAGTCCTATTCTTTCTCTCAGTGACACCATTCTATTAAGGGGTGTAGGGAACAGTAAATTGATGCTGCAAACCATGCTTAGTGCAAAAATCTCTGAAATCCTGATTCACATACTCCCCCCCATTATCTATACGTATCTGCCAAATAGAAAGGCTAGTCTACTTCTCTACGAAGGTCTTGAAGATTTGAAAGGAATCAAAGACATCAGACTTGTACTTAAGAATGTACACCCATGTGCATCTGGAGAAGTCATCAATGAATGTGAGTACATACTTGGCCCTAGAAAAAGGAGTGGGAAATGACATGAGGTCACTACATGAATCAACTCCAAGGGTTCCAAAGCACGAGTGGTGCTTCCCTTTGGAAAGGGATCCCTGTGATGCTTGCCAAGCACACAACCATGATAAAAACACCGTCGGTGCAGGAAATCTGAGGAAGACCAAGAACAAGTGCCTGAGTTCTCATTTGTTGAAGATATCTATAATTGACATGGCCCAAATGCTCATGCCAAAGCTTACTCATAGAATTTTCATGTGCTATAAGAGATGAACCTATACCCGCAGAAGTCTCAAATCCATCAAATCTATAAAGTTGAGATGCAGTATCAACATACCTAGTAGCCACAACCAAATCAGAGTCATGGAGGTCCCGAATAACCACATGATGTGGTGAGAACTCAACTGTCTTACTAGAGCCAGAATGGAAAATTTGATAAATGGACAGGAGGTTTGTCGAGATGTCAGGAACAACCAGAACATCCTGTAGAGTACCCCCATCCAAAGAGACAGAACTTGAACCCAAGACTGAAAGCTGTGTAGAGTCACCCACTGCAATCTGTGAAGTACCACAAGAGGCAAGAGAAGTGACCAATTGCTGAGTGTGAGTCATATGGTGAGAAGCACTAGAATCTAAAATCCAAGTGGACCCAGAGGTCGATGTTCGAGCAGTGAGAGCATGACCTTTCCCTATGGAAGGAGAAGATGACTGAGGTGAGGAGATGTGATGCTGTTGCAAGGCATCCTCTAAAGCCTTTAATCATTTCCAACACCTGGAAACTGGATGTCCTTCCTTACCATAGAAGCTGCAAGTGTCTCCTGATTTCTTCTTAGTCTTGGAGGAAGACTCACCAGACTTCAAATATTTCCCCTATTTCAGATTAAGTGGTGGTTTGAAATCAGACTTAGGAGGTGGTTTGGAGGAATGC
>VDFB02376091.1:146799-169439 GCA_007258455.2 Sequoia sempervirens | reverse complement strand
TATAGCGCAAAACACCATCCGAATCCAAAGAGTATCCTGCAAATTTACCTTCTAAGGCTCTTCCCGACTCAATCTCTGCCTTCACTGCCTGATACCAATCATCAGAAGAAAGAGCTGCAACAATCTGACTCCTCAAATCCACCTCAAGAGTCATAGCGGATAACTCATGCCTGCGTCTGCTCAAGGCATCTGCTACAACATTCTCCTTACCCTGAATATACTTCACCTCAAAGTCGTACTCACACAAAAATTCCATCCACCTTCTCTGTCTTGCATTCAAGTTCGGCTGCGTGAAGATGTACTGTAGACTACGGTGATCTGTATGCAACTCGAACCGATGCCCAAGGAGAAAATGTCTCCACCTCACCAAGGCATGCACAACTGCGGCTAACTCCAAATCGTGAGTGGGGTAATTAAGTTCATGGTCCTTCAGTTTTCGTGACTCATAAGAAATCACTCGACCTTCCTGCATCAACACAGCCCCTAAACCTTCCAAGGAAGCATCTGTACAAACAACAAAATCACCTGCCGGATCAGGAACTGCTAAGATTGGAGCACTAGTCAACTTATCCTTCAGAGTCTGGAAAGCTAACTGACATTGATCAGACCAAAGAAATTTCTTTCCCTTCCTCTGCAAAGAGGTGATAGGATGAGCCAACCTAGAAAACCCCTGAACAAACCGCCTATAATAACCTGCAAGTCCCATGAAGCTGCGAATCTCTGAGACATTGGTGGGTGCGGGCCAATCCACAATGGCCTGAATCTTTGCAGGATCGACTGATATCCCCTCACCGGAAATTACATGGCCCAAATACTGAACTTCAGTCTTGTAAAAGTCACACTTTTTGAGATTGGCAAACAACTGATTATCCCTTAAACACTGCAATACCTGCTTTAGATGTTCTTCATGTTCCTCCATCGACCTAGAATAGATCAGGATGTCATCGAGAAACACTAGAACGAATTTATCCAAGTATGTACGGAAGACTCCATTCATTAGACTCATGAAGACTGAAGGTGCATTCGTTAACCCGAACGGCATCACAGTGAACTCGTAATGTCCGTATCGAGTTCGAAATGCTGTTTTGTGAATATCGGCATCTGCAATCCTCAACTGGTGGTATCCCGATTTGAGATCTATCTTAGAGAACACCTTTGCCCCTTTTATCTGATCGAAGAGATCGTCAATCCTGGGCAATGGATATCGGTTCTTCACTGTTACCTTATTCAACTGCCTGTAGTCAATACACAAGCGAAGAGAACCATCCTTCTTTTTCACAAATATCACCGGTGCTCCCCAAGGAGAAACACTTGGGCGGATAAAACCCTTGGCCAACAATTCTTCCAACTGAAGACGGAGTTCCTGTAGTTCCTGTGTTGTCATCCGATATGGAGCTCGAGATATGGGCTCGGCTCCAGGTACCAGATCAATCCGGAAGTCCACATCACGCTTAGGCGGCATACCAGGAATCTCCTCTGGAAACACATCAGAAAAACCCTTAAGGAGGGGGTAATCATCCAAAGACAACCCCTGACTATCCTCAGATTCCAAGTCACTCACAGATACTGCAAATAGCTGACAACCCTGTCGGAAGTGCCTTTTGAGCTGCATGGCAGAGATCATACGTAATGAAATGGGCCTCTGAATACCCAAGATCTCCACCTCCTTACCAGAGTCATCAGTGTACCTTACTGCCTTTTGATGACATTCAATCATAGCACGATGTGCACTCAACCAATCCATGCCTAAGACAATATCATAAGAACCGAGTGGCAGAATTCTGAGGTCCACCTTGGTTGACATTTCACCTATACTCAAATTACAATCCTGCACAAGTTTCTCTACCACAACCCTGGACCCTGATGCTAGTTCGACATGCCATTTTATGCCTTGGCTAATTGCCACCAACCCACATCGCTCAACAACTAAAGGTGATATAAAGGAATCAGAAGCACCCGAATCAAAAAGTATAGAAATGCTAGAATTATTCAACACACCTGATGCCTCAACCACTGTGTTCTGATGGACTGCCTGACGATTATCCACTGAAGCAAACACACGATGAGATCTCCCTGCATCACCTACTGTCGGCTCTGATGCTGCTGGCCTCTGATTAAATCCGGAGGTGTTCTTCTGAGGACACATCCTAGCAATATGCCCCGGCTGTCCACAAGAGAAACACCCAGTGCCTCTGCCAAAACCTCTGCCCCCTGATGGAGCATTTGACTGCTGAAAACTCCCACGAGTCGGTGCTGACTGGAAGCTAGGTGCAGGCTGTACAAAACGTTCCTGTCGAACCCGGTTCCTGCTCCGATCTCTGCGAAACTGAGAATTGCCACCCTGTTGAGATTGATTGTATTTCTGTTTTGACTGCTGCTGCTGAGGCTGCTGCTGTTGATAACCCCCTTTCGAGGGTGGGTACCTGTTCCTGGAAGATCCTGCTCCCTGTGACTGCCCTCCATGAGCAACATAACCAGGTGTGGGCGTGCTACCAATCTGTACTCCGATGTGACCACCCAAAGCCATGGCCAAATTCTCCTCCACTAAGCGATCCTTCTCCACTGCCATCTCCATCATCTTCAGCTCGAAGACTCGTACACCACCACTGATGCAGGCATTTAAGCCCCGAACAAAATGCTGCACTAACATGCCCTCATCGTGGCTAATCCCTGCATACTGCTTCAACTCATAGAAGCGCCTCTCATACTGCTCCACTGACATAGACAACTGCTTGAGGTCGTGAAACTCGTCAGCCCTGCGTTGCCTCCAGTGGTCTGAGAGGAAACGAGCTCTGAACCTGTCTAAGAATAACTCCCAAGTAACCATACTGAGATCAAGATGTAGTTTTTGTTCCTCAAGGCGCCACCAAGTAGACGCAAAGCCTCGCAAGTGCATCACTGCGCACCGAGCCTTGGTATTGCTACCGTAGGGGTGCATGGCGAAGCAACGGTCTAAGTCAATTAACCAGGTCTCAGCCTCAAGACCTCCTCCAGAACCATCAAAAGTAGGAGGGTGTGCCCTCATCAAATCCCTCATATGGCCTGCTACGACTGCATCCGGAACCACATATGTATTCCTGTGCCTCGGAGATCTCTCTCTCTCCCTCTCCACCTGGTGTACCTCATCTGGCCTGGGTCCCAATCGGTCAAGAATCTCTCCAAGTATATGCTGTAACTGACCGTCTAGACCTGGCGGTACTGGATTCTGGTTACCTGATGGAACACTATGAAGGCTCTGCTGTTCCTCATGCTCAGAGCCATGAGAACTAGGAACTGAGGGACTTCGCCGGTTTGCTCCACTTCCGGCACCACGGCCTCTTCCACGACCACGTCCTCTACCTCGAGGCATAGTTCTGCGCCACAAGATAAAGTACGACATGAGCACAAGAGTTGCACAAACGGTAACCTAATGGACTACACTACCCAAAGACCCTAGTGTTTGCAACCTTGGCTCTGATACCAAGTTGTAACGCCCGACGTGCAAACCCCAGAGAACACACACATAACACGAATAAATTTTTTTTTTATAATAGAAATAACATGTAACAACATTAAATCATAACACATAGCATAACACATAACATTAATACACTTGGTTCCCTGGGGCACGCGAGGTTACATTGCAACCACAACACAACGTAAAGATAATGAAAACAACATAACTATTTTAATTTATAAAAACCCATATACAGGATACAACTGATAGCCAGGATTGCGAGTATGACAACATCGCACAATTACATCCATGATAAATCTGATAATGTGATCCAATTCAAACCTAACTATTACATCATTGAAATAATATTACATTACAATTTTCTTTGATACATAAATTACATTGAATTTTTCCAACATGGGGATTGATACAAAATAATGAACATGAAGTACAACTGATCACTGGAACATCTGCACTGCGGAAAGTTGAGATGACGAGACGCTGATGGGGAACCCAACGGGTGCGGAGCACGTTCCACCCAACCATGTGAATTACGAAGTAACTCACCCCCCGTGCTCAGAGGTGACGAGGAAGTGAACCCGACCATGGATGTCAACCGACTCAACAACATGATACAGAACAAGTACAACTCAAAAATGCAATGTACAACCATCAACGTACTCAATTCACATAACAAGTTAAACTAAGAGCTCAACACGATAACATGAAGTAATATCACGGAACAATCACGAATCAAATTCACAAGAATCAAAGATACATGACAAAGAGATAACATCCAGAGGCAACAATAACAAAGCACAAGGGTGTCAAGTGGAGAGTGTCATCGCATAGCTCTCATGGGATTTCCTGGCCCTTCCTCCAACTGAGGCGCCGGCACCCATCTATGGATCTCCTGGCCCTTCCTCCCAATCGAGGGCCGCACCATAGGGTAGCCATGGAGCCACCAGTCTCTGCGAGAACGCAGACTCGGGACTCCTTGTCAATTACCGGCCTCTCGGGCCTATCACTAGTCTAAGGTAGCCCTACCACAGCCTAGGAATCCAAAGTTTTATTATCTTGTATGACAAACCAATTCCCCCCTAATCTATCGTTTAGGTTATCACTTGTTTACTACTGGTGGGTTATCTCCGCCCTTCTCATCCTATGCCGGCTACCACTTAAGAGCCACTCTCCCTCCTATGACCCCTAACATGTCTCAAGAAGGCAAGGGTTGAACTAAATCATAAAACATAATACTTGAATTCCACACAAGCGAGGTAATATTCCTCTCGCGACAACCCATAACCAACTATCATAAGAAAACGTTCAACCCTTCCAAGCATAAATCATTAAGCTTCAAAACCAAAGGTATAACTAAGATGAAGACAACTTCAACACTAAACACGCCTCTAGACTAGGGTTACAAGACAGTATGGTTCCCACATAGACAATAATACTAAGCAATAAAGCAACATGACATAAAAAGAAAACTCACATTAAATTCTCAAGAAGGTTGTATCAAGCACCATTCCAAAACCCAATTAAAACAACTTAAAACAAACGCATTGTCTCAAAAACCACAAACTACACTAAAGGTTAATTTTGGTCTAAAATATTTGTTCAATTATACAATTAATAAAATAATGTCCATTTTAAAATATAACAATTGCTCAATTTAAAGAAACAAAATTAAATATTTTAATTCCATTCAAAAGTTACATCCTAAAATGTAATGAATTATATTAACACTAAAATTTCATTTTAATAAACAATATAAAATAATTATAATATTATTTTATTTATTAAATAAAATACATCATAATTATATTCATAAAATATATCCATACAAATATATAATAATTATATTATTAAAAATTTAACAATATAAATTTAAAACCTAAATCAAAATTTAATATATAAAAGAAAATAAATAAAAAAAAATAAAACTTACTTTTAAATCCGCAGCCCAAGCTGGGCGCAGTCCATAGGACTGCGCACAGCAGTCCATGCGACTGCTGTGCGCAGCAGTCCTACGGACTGCTGCGTACAGCAGTCCATGGACTGCTGTACCCGCAGTCCTACGGGGCAGTGGGAGGGGGGTCGGGAGGTACGGCTTCGCCGTCCCTCCCTTCCCTCCATACCATATATAAAACAACATTACAATGAACTTTTAAATAATCAAAAACTTTTATAATAAATGCAACATAAAAACTTTATTAAAAAAAATGCATTTCGATTTCATAAAACAAGAAAAACACAGAAACCAAGGGAACGCGGATTTCATCCGCACTACTCCGCACGGATCCCGAAAAATCAAAAATAAAATTTTTATTTAATAACAAACAAAAAACACAGTGCCATTTATTCGACCAACTCTGTATAAATAAATTTTAAACAAAATAAAAGGATTTTTCAATAGAGATTATATATATATATATATATATTTTCAATAAAATACATATACAGATCTATTAGTATAGGAATACAATTTTCTGGGTTTATACAAAATCAAATAAATTACAGAGCAAGGGATACTCAACCCATACACATATACACAAACCCTCAGAAGTATTTCTTTTTAAAAAGGAAATTATTATTTTATTTTTTTTTCTAATTGTTAATATTGTCAAGATGAGAATTTCAGAAGCTAAAGGTTTTGACAGATTTTGTACAGTACAGTAACTATGGTTTTTTTTCTTTGTTTTCAATCTAACAATTTGCCCTAGTTTTCCATTCAACAGAAGTTTTCTATAATCACAAAATCATTTTAACAAGATTTATTTTTATTTTCAGAAACAAACAAAAAGGGTATGAGAAGAGAATCAATGAGAGAAACCTGGAATCCAATGCAAGTTTGTAGATGCCCTCGAATCTGATTCCAATCCGTGGCCCAGAACGAACTCCACCTTCACTTGAGCACTTCAACTTTCTGTTCCTCTGTGTGTGTGTGAGAACCTCTCAAAACTTCATAATTAAATAAAATATATTCCTCCTCTCTTCAAAAACTCTCAAAAATCCAAATTAAAAGAAAAATCCATTCTTTAAAACTAGCTTTTTCCCAACTCTTAATTCCTATTGGCTCATACAGTCTTTTTTAATCTTTTATTTGTTTTCTTGCTTTAATTTCTATTTTACCACTTTCTTGCACAACACATTTTCTATTTAATTAAATAAATTATTCTAATAATTATCCCCACCAATTTACTTGATTAAAAATAATTAAGCTATATTTAATATTTAATTATTATTCAATTGCAATATATGATTTTCAAAAATAATTAAAATAATTAAATATTTAATTACGATATAATCCAACATTAAAATAATTAATCTATTCCAATCATTAAGATAAATCATAATTATAAATGCCCTCATAAAATAAGACAAAACACAAACACAGCAGGCAAAGACGACAATTACACAACATCGACTATACCAACAGATGAGACAACCTGACATCATGGGACGGGAGGACTTCATCGTCACCTCTGTATCAACTTTTATCCGTTGGGTTATTTGGTGCTCGCCCTGTCCTGCCGAAGCAGGTGGAATCGAGACTTATACCTGCAATCCTGCATACAAACGAAGTTGTGTACATGTGCATATAAACATATATATATCAAAGCATTAAATCAAGTTACTGCATTGTGAGAAGGAATTGCAACATAACAGGGCACTCGCGAACGAGTGATGCTATATTGTCCTTCGTCACACCTATTCTAACAATAATAACATAATCAATGAGTTACATTTCTAAATAACAATCATCACATTACATATTAAATTAAATCATTGCATCATATCACAATTCATAAAATTAACAGATATAATCAACCATAATGTCATATAAGGTAATCATGTCCAAAATGAAATAACATCAACTAGCATCTAACCAACCATATCAAAAATAACAGTATCATCATAGTATCTGACTAACCACATCAAAAATACAGTATCATCATAGTATCGAGCATCAAACAAAACATAACACTACCGAGTCCATTCATAGCAACCGGAGGGTTATTACACATCTTGTCCTCTTCTTCATATACATCATCAGAGACTCACAAGTCCCTCTATAGTTACAAGTCCTCCTTGCAAAAAACTCACTCTTGCTTATCCTCTACTCAAAAAATGGTTTTTGCAAGACACACCTCTCTCTCGTGCACCTTCTACCCAGTCTTAACCTTTGTTGGAAGATAAAGTCACAAGTTTTCTTCCATATCTGCAACAAAAATCACACTCACACATTTTGACAAACCCAAATCCTTCAATTTTCTTTCAACACATATCCAAGAAAAATAATTTATTGTTGCAATACCTCCTAGCCAATCTTCCTTCTTTGATACCATTTGATGTAGTCGAGGATGGGGGTTTCGTGAAACCCATCCAAGCAGCCATAACACTAAAAACAACATCATTTCAAAAAATGAAAACATTTACAACAAATTCTTAATGGAAAATATAACCAAATCTTCTTCATTCAAATTGAATAATCTGATTTTTACATACAAATGTGTAGCCACAACAACAAAATATTCTACTGGAAATCCATAGGCTAAACTAAAATCAATTATATAGGCAAGAATCACTACGACTCCACAAAACCATCACTTTCTTCTTACCACCACTCCTTCATTCCTCTGAATCTTCTAAAACGGTTTCTTGGTTTGATGCGCCTCCTTCCCAACTTTCTAAATCATTTCAAAATTATTGATTTTGATTCTGTAAGAGAAAGTTTTTCCATTTTTATTGAAACTAATTTTCATAGGTATGACTTCTAGCAATATCTCTCCCAATCAAACCTTCTGAATTCCCATGATTCCTTTCTTTCTATGAGCTTTTTCTCTTCTTGGAATATGCATTCAATAGCAATTCAAAAATTGTCTTCCTTCCTCTCAACCCACTCTCTCCACTTCCTCCACGCCTTGCATCCCCTTTTTTTTGAACAAATGCAAATTCAATTTTTTTTAATAGAGTTACAATTTACATTAAATGCCCACTCACAAGCTGGGTGTAGGATTTTTCCTTTTTGGAGAATTACAATTTGCAAAATTTTTTAAATCCACTAATAACTGAATTAATTAATATAAATTAATTTTCTTTTACATTCCTAACATCAAACCTTACTATGCTAGAGGAGTTGAAGATTTAATTAAATTGTTCTTGCAAGAAAAATAGAGACAAAACTCAAAAAATAAAATTAATATATTTTTTGATGTGCAAGATTGTTCGTGCTCCCGGATGGTCTTGCATCAAACAACTCAGGTAAATTAAATTTTTTATGAATGAGAACTCATGAACATTTGAATATATTGTGTTTTTTCATCATCCACCTTTCTTCTTTATCTATTTGATTTTTCTTCTCCTTGTTCTGAAACTTCCTATCTCTCCCTTCTTTTTTCCACTCTTTCTTCCTCTCATGTAATTCATCTTGTTGTACCAAGTTTCATCTTCCCACTTCCCTTTATCATTCTTAACTTCTTCATATAAATCAAAACTAAAAAAATCATTGAAGTCAATAAATTCACTTTGTGCATTCCCTTCACCTATTTGTTCTTCACTTTCTTCTTCCTCTATTTTGTTTTCCTCCTTTCTTGCTGTAACATCCTTTAAAATATCCTCATAGCCTTAAATTTTAACCATATCACTTACATACAAATTAATTTCATCAAAATATTCACAAGATGTAAATTTTACCTCATCTTTCAATGACACAAATTTTTCTTCACTCGTTGTCAATGCAACCCACTCCTTTTCAACTATTACAATTTGCATTAATAAGTCATATTCTTCTTTATTTTCTTCTTGTCTTTAACCTCTTTCACTTCATACATTTTTTATGCATTCTTCTTCACATTGCTGCCCCAAATTCTGAATCATCTCCATGTCCTCATGAAAAATAAACCTCATTGCAACTTGATTATTCTCTATATCTACAACTTTGCATTCTTCTTTTATGACAATACTATCCCTTACACTCATTTCTATATGAAAAATGTCATTAAATTATTTTGAAAGTAACATAATACCAAACTCATTTTCACAAATATCACATAAATAACCTTTTACCTATATGTCTTCTTGCTTTTCTCCTACTGTCTGAACTTTTTTTTTTTGACTATCTATTGCAATCTTGTTACTCTTTTCTTCTACCTTCTTCATTGCACTCAAATGTTCCATCTTATCCAACATATTTATGTCTTTCCAAAGATAAATTTCTGCCCCAACTTCACAGTCACTTCAACACATTCTTTTATCTTTTCTTCACACAAATCAACATCAATATTTTTAAACAATACCTCTTTCATAGTTGTGAATTCATTATTCTCTTCTTTATTAACCTCTTGCATTAGTATCCCTTCATTTTTAGTTCCATATGTATGAAAATCCAATATACCCCTTTCTTCACTTGCATCCAAAACAATGTTAGCACTTAAATAAGGAATTCATTTCTTCCCACCTTCATTTCCTTTGTTACCTCTCCTTCAAACAAATATTTTTTTTCTTTTTCTCCTCTTCCTTTCTCCATTCCTTCTTTATGGTTCTCCTCTTTTCTTTATTTTCTTTAACTAGAATCATGTGGGTTGATCCCACATGTTCTTTCCACGTCTCTTTCATCATAGGGCTATAACTCTTCATTTTCTCTTTCTTCTTTTTTCTGTCCTCTTTGTCAAATCTTTGTTTTTCCTCTTTCTTCTCTTCACCTACATACACAAATTGATTTTCAAATATAGTTTTGTTAGAAAAATGTTATGACTCCTTTATACCCACATATTCCTCTTCAATCTTCTTATTTGTTGCTAGTTCTATTGCTGCAATTTTATTTTTCTTTTCTGCAATTACAATTTTATCAAGAAAGTAATATCTTTCCAAGGCTTTCACTCTAGCCTAAATCTTCTTTAATTATTCAATAGACCATTTTTTAAACCTCTTTTCTTTCCACTCTTCCATAGGTAAAATCCTCACATGCCATCTCATCACCCATCTTGTCCTCTTCTTCATATACATCTTCAGAGACTCACAAGTCCCTCTGCAGTTACAAGTCCTTGCAACAAACTCACTCTTGATTATCCTCTGCCCAGCAAATGGTTTCTGCAAGACACACCTCTCTCTCGTGCACCTTCTACCTAGCCTTAACCTTTTTTGGAGGATAAAGTCACAAGTCTTCTTCCATAGCTACAACAAAACTCACACTCACACATTCTGACAAACCCAATTTCTTACATTTTTCTCTCAACACATATCAAAGAAAAATAACTTATTGTTCCAATAGGTCTCCCAACTGATCTTCTTGCTTTGATACCATTTGATGCAGTCAAGGATGGGGGTTTTGTCAAACAACCTCATTTCAAAAAATGAAAACATTTGCAACAAATTCTTAATGGAAAATATAACCAAATCTTCTTCCTTCAAATTGACTAATTTGATTTTTACATATAAATGTACAACCGCAACAACAAAATATGCTACTAGCAATCCATAAGCTAAACTGAAATCAATTCTATGGGAAATAATAACTACGACTCCACAAAACTATCACTTTCTTCTTACCACTGCTCCTTCGTTGCACTAAATCTTCTAAAATGGTTTTTGGGTTTGATGTGCCTCCTTCCTAGCTTTCCAGATCATTTTGAAATGCTTGATTTTTATTTTGTACAAGAAATTTATTTCATTTTTATTGAAATTGGTTCTCTTAGGGACAACTTCTGGAAATCTCTCTCCTAGTCAAACCTTTTGAATTCCCATGACTGCTTTCTTAGAATGAGTTTTTCTCTTCTTGGAATATGCATTTGATAGGAATTCAAAAATTGTCTTTTGGCCTCTCAACCCACTCGCTCTACTTCCTCCATGCCTTGCATCCCTTTTTTTTCAACAAATAAAAATTCATTTTTTTTAATAGAGTTACAATTTACAATAAATTCCCACTCGCAGGCTGGGTGTGAAATTTTTTCCTTTTTGGAAAATTATAATTTACAAATATTTTTAAATCCACTAATAATTGAATCAATTGATAAATGGATTTTCCTTTACAATCCCAACATCAAACCTTATTGTGATGGAGGAGTTGAAGATTTAATTAAATTGTTCCTGCAAGAAAAAGCAAGACAAAACTCAAAAATCAAAATTAATATATTTTTTGATGTGTAGGACTGTTTGTGCACCTAGATGATCCTGCATCAACAAAGTTGGGGGGGATTTTACAACAACAAAGGAGAAGGTTCATTGGTAGGCTCAAGGTGGTGTAAATGGTTTTGAATGAATTTTCTCTTTCTTCCACTTCCCGCTATTGCAATCTAGCTAGGTGATCACCTCACTTCCTTCTCGACTGATGAGCAACTTTAGCCACTCAATCCTCTTAACCAATTATTTCACTCAAGTGATAATCTATTAATAGAAAATAATTTGGAGTGAGAATAGAGGAGAAGGCACTCGAAAGAGTTGACTTGACCTAACATGTGTGGAACTAGGTGATTTCCATAAATGTCCTACTATTTGTATCTCCCCCACCCACCCATGGTATTGACTAGACTTTCAAATGTTTGCTTTATAAATCACAAAGAGTGAACAAGCGGATCCACAACTACCTCAATTATATGGTCTATTATGTATGGATTGTCATCCAGTTGACCCAGAATAAAACATCTCCATTTTCAAAAGCTATCAAGAAGTCTCTTATGAGCTAGATGAAAGGAAAAAGGAGAGGGAATTGGACCTTGACGAGGACTCAACTTGACTTGACGCTATTGGATTGGTGCATTTGTTCGTACTAGGAGAGGGGCAAAAGCAAAGGGAGAGAGAATCAACTTTTCTTCACTTCAAACCTTTATTTCTTTTGGAAGTGACTAAGTCAATTCAAGGAGGGATATACCAATATATTATGATGTAATATTAGTTGATTTCCCCAATACCTTTCTTTATGCTACTTCACTTTGTCGGAACCGAGATATCGAACTAGAGTGGACTAATTCTCATTTCTCTATTATTACTACTATTTAAAAGTCTACCACCCAAGGCTTATAGGTTGGTGGGGTTTGGTTTGACCCCACTATCTATTGGTGAGTATGGTTGGTAGGGTTGGGGCCACTACATTTGGTGGGGTTGGGGCTGCTATGGATGGTGGGGTTGGGGCCTCTATAGATAGTGGGGTTGGGAAATTCAGGCCCCCATAGCAACATCTACCTCCATGAATAATATCCCTCCCACCACAAACAATTTCAAGTTGAGCTTGCCTTCTCTCTACTGAAAGTGGGATAGATGAAACAACTAAACTGTGGGATTTGATTACTCAGAATCTTCCCAATGGATGTCTACTTTTGTAGTGAAACTTTGACAAAGAATCGGTTCAAAAATATTTCTTATCAAACCTCCCTACTAATCATGGAAGATCTTCCCACCCAAATTGTTAAACTAATGTGCAGATTGGAAACAAGAAACTATGTGGCATGAGGGAAGGAAGTAAGAAAATTGGGATGAATCAACTGAAAGAAGAACCACATTTGAAGGCCTTCTCTTGTGGTTTTTATGGGGTTAGGTTTACCCATTAGCTCTTGGGATATTTATTTGTCTCAATTAGAGTGGAGATAAAGGCTTCCAACCAAAACTAATAGGGGAATAAGCTGAGGGGAATAAGCAAGGTGGGGGGGCCTACTCATGAGCTTTGATCAGATATCCCTAGGAGATGACAACAAAGGTGTTGTACTACCCACTCGTGATAAGCTACTCTTGAACATCCAAATCCTTTCAATGATGCATCGATAATTATATGTAGATAATAATAGGGGATCATCTCCAAAGGGCTTAATCTCCTCCCCTTGAATTGAGAGTAGGATAACCCTAGGGAAATGACTATAAACCTCTACCCACTCTTATTCAACTTTAATTTTTTCTTCAATTGATCACTTCCTTTAGAATCCATCAGAACCACTATCAATTAGGTTGTTTTGGTCATTGACTTGATCCGATCGATAAGTCCTCAGATCCATGGGTTGAATTTCAAAGAGACTTTGATTCAATTGAAACTATAGATTCCCACAACTTTTCAAATTCCCTCCCTAACTATAATCCACACTTGAGGCTAACCCCAACATCCTAGGCGGGTATGGTCAGTGGGGTTGGGGCCCTGGGTGGTGGGGTCTTGGGTCCCCTACTATCGAGGGGTGCTAAACATAATGACCATTTTGGGGGGATGGGGCATGTTATGTATAGATGAGATGTTGATCTATATCTTGATTGATTTTACTAAATCCTTGTACCCCAAAACTATTGTTGTTTGAGTTTAGGTATCTCATTGAATTTAGGTTGATGAGGCATAATAGTTTGTGTAGGAAAGATGGGAATGTATACAATGAGGGTCTCACTATAAATATAAATTTTCCACCTCAACTAACTTGAACAACTTAACTATTAAGATATGCACACTTCAAACTTCTCCATGGCATATTGAAACTAGGTGAATTCCCACAATAGGTGCCCAATCAAGGCTTATGTTGAAAGTGGAATGGATCACTCCAACAATGACAGTGCTTTGGAGGTAAGATCCAACTAAGCATTTCCTAAGAGACTAGGCTATTTTCCTATTTATATGACCCTATGACTGTGTTGTGGGGTCGGGAACAAAAATGTACACTACCTAATCCCTTGTAAAGAATGAGATATGGTGGAATGTGGGTGTGGGTATTCCCTCTTCTATAAAGTGATAAGATAGGAGGTTAGAAACATCAATATGAGGGAGCCATATTATTGATAGAGATAGGGATGGGCCAATGTCATGAATAGAGGTTAGGACCTTGGTTGGTCCAGTTCAATAAGAACTAAAGTGATTACAATAATCACTTTCAATTGAGTACACAAGCATAATCTATATCTTCCCACCCCCCAAGACCCCACCACCCTTTTCTCCTTGGGTGGGGGATAAAATTTGTTGCTTTGTGGTGTGATGAATCAAAGATATGGAAATCTCAAAACCAACTGGAAGGTTGAGAGATAGTGAACTCCTCCCAATATCCATCTATAGCTAGCTCCCTAAGCTACAAAGTCTTCTATATATAGCTAGTTCTTTAAGCTATTTCTTCTCTAAATAGTAGGTGGGTGGTTAGTGTTGTGTGGTCTCACAATATGCCCCTAGGATGTAAGGCTTGGGGAACCAAATTGAAAAATACCCCCCTACTACAAAAAATATAGCTTATCATACAATCCTATCCCTAGGATATCAACTGTGGAAGGTTACTCAAGAGTTTTCTAAAATGAGAGAACTAGAAAAGGGAGAAATAAATAATAATTACAGAATGTATACTAGAATACTAGAGGGTAAGGAAATGGAATTAAAGAGGTTAGCAGTTAAGGTAGAAGAGGTGGTAGATAAAGCTGCCCAAATCATTAGATGCAGACCCCTGGCTAGAACCTATGCTCTATTTTTACAAGAAAAAATATTAAGTTTCCAATTTAGTATACTGATAAGTAACCAACCAGTTTCCACGAGAAATTTTTTTTTTTTCTTAAATATTCTTGTTAATACCACACCAAAGGAACATGATCAATTAATTAAATATTAGTTGCATAATTATGTAATTCTAGAGGATATAGAATGGAATCCCCTTGATGTTTGTAGGGAATTTATAATTAAGAGGAATAACATCCTATTTTAGAAATGAAAATTTTAGGGGTGAACTTATGGAAGAATATATGGAGAGAAAAAAATTAGTTGCTCTTCCAATAAGGAAGGAATCCAAGAAACCTGATATGATCATAGATGAATGGATATAACTTTTGGATCACAAATGTGTAGGTAGGAAGATTGTGAGTTTGAGAATGAAGGATTACAAAAAGATGCAAATATGAATGTTTGGAATTGTTCATCATTGCTACAGGTATGTGCAAGAAAGATGGGATAGCTTAACTCCCGAGCTACAGAGAAAAGAGTCCCACTCAATCTACAATTATATGGAAATGTTTGAAAGGACACATAGATTTATGGATGTTTCCTAGGAAAAAAGAGTTTAATGTGTACTACTCACTTTTCAACCATCAATACTTCTTTATTTGGTACCACATTGGACAAGAGATAAACATGATGAATGTGGGAGGGATGAAATTAACAGAATGATAAGACTTGCATGTTACAAGGGATTTTATTTGAAACAAATAAAAGGAGTGGATACCATTTGTAACACCCTGCCACACAACCCTAGAGGAATTTTCAATTAACTACTCAAACGCACAACAATTTTTTTTTTGTTTAAGTACAAATAACATGCAAGTTCACTACCTATTGCCAACAACCTCTAAGGTTACGAGATTGAGATTACTTTAAAACCCAAACAAGAAACATGAATTGAAACCATAACATTTCATTACTTAATAAATTAAGAACACATACATTCGATACATGATAAATTACATCAACGCATAAGTGATACCACATGTTTTCAAATAAAAATCATTTAACAATAAGATTACAACTCTCATTCCCTGAATGAGGTAAATCTAATAAGAATGGTTACATAATACATCTTCCACCTCGATAACAAATGAGGGGTAATAAATTACAAGATTCAACTAAAATGAATAAAGCATGAAATGAAACTAGATCCTATGAGCTCTCCAACTGGAAATCTCATCCACACAAACAAGAAGAAAACCCAACGGAGAAAGGTGCACATTCCACCCAACCATGTGATACCCGAAGGCTCACCCCCCATGCTAGGAGATAGTAACAAGGAATCCTATACAATGCCATCAACCTCTAGACACAGGCTAACTCACACTGACACAACCAATCACATGAACCATACAACCATAAGAATAACACAAGTACAACTCTGACATCATTGACATAAGTCACATTGTTTCCAAAAATAAAACAGATCAGGTATGATAAGAAAACCATACACATAAAACCAAATACCAATTGTTGTTGTAGAAAGAGTGTCATCACACAGCTCAACATGGGATATCCTCTAGGAATCTTCATAGGCTCCAACCCTCATTATGGGATATTCTGGTGGCCTCAACCGAATCCCAACCCCCATACTCACTCATACAGAATCAAATACCTCTTGTAAAGACAAGATAGATGACCTTTCCATTCTAGGCCTTCCCACTCATCCCAAGCCTATACGAGCACTTGTGTCTATGACTGAGGCTAAATTATCTTGATTAGTTTAAAATACTACCCAAACTTCTAAGTACATTGTTTTAGTTATCACTTGATTAAACCACCTATGAAGGTTATCCATTTTACCTCTTTGGGCTCTGGCGTCTAATAGAAGCCACTCTTCTACTTGACAATATACCAAACAAAACCAATCACCAAGGGTGCCAAAGTGCATACAAGCTAGATAAACAATCACTCCAACTCTAGGAGGCAACATAAAATGAAACTCACTCCAAAAAATTGGAGGCAACAAAACACATAATCCAATCCTTCCAAAGGAGGCACAAACCACATAAACCACTCCTAATCCAAAGGAGACACAAATCACATAATCCACTCCTAATCCAAGGAGGCACAAACCATCCCCGTTCATGAAAACTGGGTAAAACAATAGGATACAACTATACACACTACCCAAGGCAATACAAAGGTTGACTAACATAATACAACCCCAAATAGTTAAACTCCTTCTGGAAGACTTAAGAACCCTTCTAATCAAATTCCCCAAAGCGAAAATAGAAGAAGTGTACATTCAAGAAGCGAAATCAAACATGAATTAAATCTATATTTGGATTTCCTAAATCCAATTCATTAACATTCAATAATTTATTGCCTTAATAAAACTGATTTAATAATGTCTCTTTCAGACAAAAGATGAAATTTAGACCAAATATTGAATTCCCTAATAGCTTTTAAATAATAACAAAATAAACATTTACTTCTTCGATTTAAAACATATCATTTTAAAATAACTATTTCTCCTTTGCAAAATAAATCAATTTAAAATCCATTAATCTCGCTATTAAAACATATTACTTTTTAAATCCAATATTTGTCCTTTCAAAAAAAATATTATCTTAAAAATAAAACCATTAATTCGTCTATTGCATATTGATTTAAAATTTCCCCCAATTACATAAAAGACACGTCATTATTTTAATCATCCATTTTAATATATATTTTAAAGTTATATTCCCAACTATAAATATATATTTTATTATTAATATATATTAATATTTTAGTATTATAAAATATAATATAAAATAATATAAAATATAATATATAAAATATTATATATTTTTATTAATAATATATATTAATATTTTAATATTATAAAATATAATATAAAATAATATAAAATATAATATATAAAATATTATATATATTTTTATTAATAATATATATTAATATTTTAATATTATAAAATATAATATATATATTTTCTTATATAAAAAAAATGAAATGAAAAAGCCACACACATTTTCCCTCGGGCCGCGTGCCATGCATTAGGGTTGGGGTGGCTGGGTTTAACCACAGTCGAATCCCAACAGGGGTCGACTGTGTTTAAACACAGTCGCACCCATTAATGGGCACAACTATGTTTAAACACAGTCATCCCATTGGTGGTGGCGGCGGCGACTGTAGTAAGGGGTGCGCATTGGGTGCAGCTCTCCCCACTCGCCTCCCATGGGGGCGTGGTGGGGTGAGCCCCTAGCAACCCTAAATAAAATTTGGGTTTTAAATTTTTTTTATAAAAATTTACCAGAACATAAAAGAGACCCTACAATTTTTTATCTGCCAAATGACAGTGGTATACATATATATTTTTTATTCCCTTATAAAACACAAAACACAAGATAAATGTATGTATATATCTATATATACATATGTATATATATTTAAAAATCCACAAAAGGAATTTGCATAATTAATTGAAGAACTAAATCTTAAATACTCATTTACAGTCAAGAACACCATTTCTTTTCTTCTTGAGAAAACCATTTAAAATAGAGGTTTCAGAGTTGTTCAACAAGTTTGAACATGGGTTTATTTTTCCACAAGAATCATTTTGAGTTTCCAAGCAAGGATTTTGCAAACAACATATCCAAATACATGAATCTTTTCAAATTCAAAAACAATTTAAATAACATGAACCTGGTAGTCCAGAGCTTGAGAAAATGTCAGATGGTGCATAGGTTCTCCCTCTGATTCCAACTCCTTCCCAACAATTCCACAAAGTTTTTCCACAATTCCAATCCAAAACCCACAAAATAGTAATCCCCTTCTTTCTTTCAATTTTTCATTCCCCCCAAAAAAACTCCATGAAAATCCAAATAATAAGGAAAAAATAAAAATATCCCCAAAATATCTATTCAACCACCAAAGTTATTTCCCCTCTATCCATTTTGAGATATTTTTTTAAAAAAAATTTAAAATCAAATTTCTTTTCAACATGACTTTATTACTTTTAAAAAATAAAAATTTCTATTTCAAAAGGAATTTAAAGCTTTTAATAATTTCTTTTCAAAAACATTTAAACTTTTAAAATTTTCTTTAAAAAAAACAATTTAACACCTTTAAAATTTTCATTTCGAAAGAATTTAACACTTTTAATTCCAAAATGGATAACTTAATTCATTCCAACACAATTAATTTAATTAATCAATAAAATTAATCTAATCTAAGATTAGATTATTTTATGAATTAAATTAAATTAATTAATGAATTAAATAAAATTTCTAACATTATGACTAGATTTATTTAATAAACAATTTAAATACATAAAGTCATTTATTTACCTTTTCCAACTTGCAATTAAATAAAATCAAGGAGAGATGAACAACAAAGAAGCAACTTAACCCGACTAAAACCCAATGACACACTATGACTAAGGTGATGACTTGGCATAAAAAACCTAGCTACTATCTTCCAATCAAATACCGTTGGCCAATGGACACGCTCGAACCTATGAAACTAGGTGGAGTCGATGTCCTATACCTGTCAACCTACGAACAAAGAGTATATCGAACATGCATATATATCATATAATAAAACACATTGTAAAGAGGAAATTTCAAAATCATAGGGTACTCACAAGTGAGTGGTACAATCCCATCCCCTTCACCAATACAGTATTACTAACTGACTAATCTAACATCAATAATATACTCAAAAGAATAAAGCATCATTAATTCAAATATCTGCTAAACTAATTCAAAGCATGCCATAATGATAACATCAGAGTAAAATACCATCACATCAAAATAAAACATTCACATCACTTTACAGTTTGTGATCAAATAGTAACCAAGTACCATAGTCAAAGTATTAACATAAACAAAGCATAACAAAGAAAAAACACTGTACGATCAAAAGAGCCAAAATGGAGGGGTGCTACACCATTGCAGACTTTAGAGAGATTACCTTACACTACAACCTTTGACCCAAGCTAATTTTCTTGAGGACAAGAAAAATGGTAGTTGGGGGAATGATGAGCCTAGACATTAGTTAGTTTTCTTATGTTTTTATGTGAGTTCACAAACATCACCAAAAATTTATCCTATACATGTTGATACATTATGCTATCTTTTATACTTATTATGCAACTTTGAACCTACTTTAAAGTATATGGAAATATTGTTATATGTGATGGTTAATGCATAATTTATGTGTGGATATGTATTAAATATGATTGATATATGTGCTTAGCTATGGTTGTTAGTATTGTATGCATATTTTTTGGACTAAATAATAGTCGTGCACCCAATCGTAAATATAATACCCAATAGTCATTTATATAATGTCCAATAGTTGTGATTTGACTACCCATAATTAAACAAAATGTATGCTTTTGATCTAAAAAGCAACCAATCATGTGATACCACATCAGCGCTCAACTACTCATGATGTAATGCACGAGAATTGGTCTCACTATTTTTTGGGGCCTTTTTGGACACCTTGACAAAAATGCATGTTGATGTGGCATCATATTTGATGATGTGGCCCTGAAACCTTAGTTATAAGTAGAGAACTTGCCAAGTAAGCTGCTATAAAAAATTGGGAGTGATTTGAAATTTTGACGTAGTATAATTAGGCGGGTTAGGGTGCACGACTACTTGCCCTCTCCCTAGTGTAGACACTTAAAAAAGACCTAGGCCTACAAGTTTCTTTTTTTACCATTTCGCCTCGCATAATAAACATTTAATTATGTCCTTGGTCCACATTGACTATTAATTAAATAATTCATAATTATTTAATTAATTCATGTCTTTTATTCTTCATGATTATTAAATAAATAAATTTTATTTATTTATTAAATATGTTATTAATTGTTAAGTCTTCCCTTAATTAAATAAATTTCTTAATTTATTTAATTACCATTCGTCATATATTTTTCCTCGATTATTAAATAAATAAATTTTATTTATTGTAATGTCACTAATTGTCTTAATTAAATAAATTGATTAATTTATTTAATTAATTAATCTTATCTTCTAAATTAAATAATTATCTTTAATTATTTAATTGTCAAAATTAATATTCCTCTCATTTTAAATAAATGAAATTATTTAAAATATCATCACAATCTTAACTGACAGTCCATTTTGGTAAATAATCTGAAAAAGATTTTTTTTGTCTCACAAAATCCATATTTTGAATTACTTTAATTCAAAATGGTAGCTTTCTTCCAAAAATCAAATAAAGCAAGCAAATTCTTGATTTTATCAGATTTGCTTTTCAGTCCACCTTTTATCTTTTTAATTTTTGGAATCTCACAAAGCAGGCTATCTTTATCTTCTTAATTTTGAAAATCTTAATTTTTGAAATTGATTATCTCATTTATTCTCCACCAACGATTTGATTCTTTCAGATGAAATCTCAACCACTCACTTAAGGATTGTACCCTAACCCTGATTAGGGATTATCAGATTTAATCTTGTCTGCTGATTTTAGGTCTTTGTCGAAAGTCAATCTCGTTTGTCTATTCAAAATGACATTTTCTATAAAATGCTATTTTTCTCTCATTTCTAGATTACGCACATAGATTACAATATTCTGGCATATTAATACTTAGATTAATTTGGCATTTTAGAGTTATTTTTGTCATAGACAAAGGCATAGGCATTTAGATTCAAATCCTTCAAAGCTTGTGTAGGTCTTCGTCAAAGATTGCTCGCACATCGAATTTGAGGGCAACACAAATCAGGAAGTTAGAAGGTACTATCAAGGCGAATCATAGAAACTCCCACAAATGAAAGGTATATTTGTTCTTATTTTTAAGTTTTTATTATTCTTGATAGGTCTTTGGATTTATTTTATATGTTTTATTGATTGATAATCTAACTAAAAATAAATCCATTGATACATTTGGTGAACTTGACATTTTGTAGAAAAAATTGTGTTTTCTTGTTTGTTTTCACTATTTTGCAGGTTACAGCCAAGAAGTCATACGAAATCCTGTCACTTTCTTTTGAGCACAGAAAAATGGGCGAATAAAATATTTTAAAATGATTTTTGGGTTTTGTAGATCTCACTCTCAGCTTTTCAGAACATCAAACAATTTCAAATTTCATTAGGATTTGAGAAAGTTATGACTATTTTAGTGATCGCAGTTTTAAGTTTTAGCTTTTAAAACCCGCGTTTCCTTTTGTCTATAACATTTTTTTTGTGCAGAATTGTGGAAAACGTTTTCTGGGTTTTGAAGGTCTGTCATTTAGCTTTCCATAGATATCTATGCTTTAAATTTTGTTAAGTTTTGAGCAAGTTATCGCTGTTTTAATTTTCTGCTGTCATTAATTTTTTTTATTTATTTTTTTGGTTACTAATCTTTGTTGGCAACATTTGGCGGTTACTTTTCATAGGTCAAAGGCAAAAATTTAAACTTCTAACTCGTGGTCTTGTAGGTTCGAATGTCAAAGAATAAACATTAAAACAATGTGCCTATCTTTTTTAGATTAGTACATATTTTCTTTTGGTGCAATTAAAACGAACTTGTGTGTC
This sequence comes from Sequoia sempervirens, assembly GCA_007258455.2. Classification (NCBI taxonomy): domain Eukaryota; kingdom Viridiplantae; phylum Streptophyta; class Pinopsida; order Cupressales; family Cupressaceae; genus Sequoia; species Sequoia sempervirens. The sequence goes on along the minus strand of VDFB02376091.1, from coordinate 147,066 downwards.
TACTTTATCTAAGTGTGTTTGCAAAATGGTAAGCGAGTATGCTCTCACCTTGTGAAAACTCGGTGATCAGAAAACCAGACCCATTCTTTTCTTTTTTTATTACCCGCATGACTTAGTAATCGAAGTATCCTCTCCCCTTGCACTTTCGAGTGATCTTGGGTGTAAGAGAAACAATTACTAACTCTAGAACTTGGGCCTGTTCTAGTGGGAAAAAGTACTCACCTCAGGACGACTCAGACTGGTAGCACCCTGACACCGAGGGACTTC
>VDFB02376091.1:42099-142206 GCA_007258455.2 Sequoia sempervirens | reverse complement strand
TTTAAATAAATGAAATTATTTAAAAATGTCTCACATAGTTAACTGGCTCTTCTTTTAGTAATTAATTTCAAAAATCAATTACTCATTAAAATCCATATTTTGAATTACTTTAATTCAAAATGGTAGCTTTCTTCCAAAAATCAAATAAAGCAAGTAGATTCTTGATTTTATCAAATTTGCTTTTCAGTCCACCTTTTATCTTTTTGATTTTTTGAATCTCACAAAGCAGGCTATCTTTATCTTCTTAATTTTAAAATCTTTATTTTTGAAATTGATTATCTCATTTATTCTCCAATCAATTGATTCTTTCAGATGAAATCTCAACCACTCACTTAAGGATTGTACCCCTAACCCCGATAGGGATTACCGATTAATCTTGTCTCTGATTTTAGGTCTTTGTCAAAAGTCAATCTCGTCCGTCCATTCAAAATGGAATTTTCTATAAGATGCTATTTTGCTCTCATTTCTAGATTATGCACATAGATTACAATATTCTGGCATATTAATACTTAGATTAATTTGGCATTTTAGAGTTATTTTTGTCATAGGCATAGGCTTTAGATATTTTATGCAAATCCTTCAAAGCTTGGTGTAGGACATAGGCATATATTTGCAGATTGCTCGCATGACGGATCTGAGGGCAAAGGATTATCCAACAAGTAAGAAGGTGTTACGAAGGTGAGTCATGGAAGCTTCAACAATTATCAGGTATACTTATTCTTTTACATTTCGCTTCCTTTTCACTTTGTAATCACTTTGGGTTTTTGTATTTTACATTGATTTGATTGATCTAATCTAAACCTAAAAATTTACCCATAGTTATAGCTAGAGGAGGTGGACCATAGCTCGTAACAACTATGAGGTGTGATCCGCAACCAAAGGAGTTCTTAGAAAAAAAAGGGAGGTTCTAGAATAAATGGAACACAACAACTACAACATGGAGGAACTTAATGAAGGTAGTTGTGCATCATTATGATGTCCAATAAAGAAATTGGAGGAGAGGAACCTTGTTATAATTGGGATTCTAACATAACTGATTTGAGCATTCAATGTGCTAGTTCTATTGCAACAGATTCACAATCCTATTTGGGCTCTTTTTCCTTTTCAGTTGCAATTTAGATTATTGAGTCATTATCACACTCTGATATCTAGGGAGTCATTATTAATGCTTTTAGTTTAGAGTGTTTCAATAAACTCCCTTGTGCCTATATGTATAGCTTGACAGTTGAGGTTTAGAGATAGTTAATTTGGTTTTTGTTCTAGAGAAAATAAAGTTGCTAGATACTTTTTAGTTATTTTTTTTCCTTATGCAAACAATGTTTACTATTCACTCATGGTTTCAATGAATAAGATATCTCAAAATCTTATGTGATATTTAGGATTTGTGTAATGAATGGTTTGAGTTATTATGAGTGCATTGATCTAAGAAGTTAGATTTAGTTTAGATTAGTGAAGATAGCCACTTGAGCAAGGCCCACTCAAGGTAACTATCCTTCACTCCATTTTCTATTATTTTATTTCTATTTTAGAAGTTACTTTTTAAATACACGTGTTAAATAGATTCCTTGTGTTATAGTCATTAATGGATGCATGAATAATTCTTGTTCCATAATCATACTATAATTGATTGAGTTTTTTGTACTCTAGAGTGTAGTGTAGGCTTAGTATCAGTTGATTCATTTCTTGATAGTAATTAGTTACAACATTATATTACAGGTACCCATAACAATAGTCCCAACTTTACTTTCTTTAATATTTGTAGTTTTATGATTTTCCAGTAAGTGTAACACTTGTACTAGGATGAATTAGGTAATCTTAAGTCTTTGAAAGAACATACGATGTCAATACCATCACAAGCTTGCTAGCACTAGTTAATAATTCAATGAGGTCTTTCTAAAGGTTTAAGTGGACTTTTTAGTTAGGTTTTCCCTTTGAATTGTGTGATTGCTACCAAGTTTACTAGACATTAATAGGGAATATATAGGTATAATGGACCTATTTTCCTTGATTTCATTAGGAAATGAGATCCACACAAATAATTGACTTACAACCCTTAGGTGAGTCGACTCAATGAAGGAATCTAGTGATTTCCTTATAATTGAGGAAAAGGGTATTACCTTGAACAACACTTTTGGGAGAAAAACTAAAAATAGTAAATCAAAATAATTATGCAAGATAACACTTGGATATTCAATTTAAAGCATAACAAAGACAAAAAAACAATGTTTTGATAGATCTGGAAAGGTCTTTAAAATATTATTCACCTATCATAAAGAGCTTGTTTTGGAGGGGTATCAAGGACTCATTCGTACATGGGAAAATGGTTCCTTGTGTAGAGATTTAAAATCTAATTTTACAGTCTTGGAGCCTTGTGTCTTCACTCATGATTCCCCTAGATACCACTGTGAGAAAGCCAAAAATAAATTCAAGATCTGAGTTTTTGTGGCTTGACAACAAAGGTGACAACAAATTCAACTTTCTTAAAATTTCTCTTTTGAGATCTTCAACTTTTCTTTAGCCTTATGAACCTACACATACAAAAGAGGGAAAAGTTGTTTGTTTTTGGTAAATGGGGGTTAGCCTTGGTCAAACCCTGTTTTGGTAATTAACCTTGAATTGAAACAATGAAACAAGGAAGGAATGATGAATGAACAAGTGCTATGTTGCAACTCACCAAAAACTTGATTTAAAACCTTTGAAGGACTAAAACTTAGTAGACCTTGCATGGAATTTCTTGATTATTGATGTGATGTTGATGCTTGAAATTTGGCTTGAATGCTTGAAACCTACATCACAATGTTAGCTCCAAAACCATGCATGAATCCACATAAATTTAACATGATGATATTGATCTTTATTGTTGATGTAGGATGCTTGATAAATCCGCTCTTCAATACTCTTAACAATAATATTTTCTCTTAGGATTGATCTCTAAAAAATATAATGTTGATTTGATAAAATAACCTTGTATTTATAGATATCTATCCTTAATTTCTTGAAAATTAAACATTACAAGCTGAAATTGAAATTTGAATTTGGGATTATAAAAATTATTTCAAAAAATAAGTTTTAAAAATGGGTTCAAAAGCTTAGGGATGACCCATTTTCCCATGGGTGAATGGGTCCTAGGTCTGTATTCTTGGAACAAACATTGATCAAGGTAATTACTTATGTGTTGGAATCAATTTTTGTCGAGTTTCTCCATCAAAAATGTAATTTATTAGGCTTATAGATGTAAAATAGGGCTTATTAAGGAATAATTAAGTCCAATTTTATTGAGAGGACACAAAAAAAGTGTGAAAATGTAAAAGAGTACATTTTTCTACACTACATTTAGCCCCCACTTTAGTGAGAGGATGAGTGCAAGCACAAACTCACACTAAAGTAGACAAATATGTGTCAAGAGGGGTCCAAGTGTAGAAACGTCGATGGGATAGGATGACAAGTATCAAGGAGGTTTCACAATCACATAGGATCTAAGATCCTATGGAAAACCAACATAAGAACAAAAGGACGCACACTTGAGATGTGTGATATGAAGAAGCAAGACATGATACACAAACATACAATGTCAAAATTAATAAGATAAAATAAATATGGAATAGAAAGTTTTATTATGTCACATCCATCAAATACACTCATAAGGATGTAAAATCACTTATGAAACACATGGATCCATACGAAAGCAAGTTGTGTTATGCTCGGTGGCCATGAAAAATGCACTCACAAGGGCTAGTGAAATCCATTGTCCACTAGGTGAGCCCCAAAAAAGTGGCTAATGGGAAGTCATGCCTCTATCTAGGCTCCCATTATACTAACCATACCAAAGTTATATCTCCTGATAACTTTGATAAAATGTCACAACATGATCAATATGCTCTATTAAAGCTATACTAAATTCAACTTCTATGAACAAAGTGAAGAAAGAAATGTCAAAACGTTAATGCAAAAATGAAATAATGACAATGTCAATAGAATAATGCTAATGTAATGATCACATTTACTAGGATATGTATGATATAATCTCTAAGAAGGGAACATGCAAAAATGAACAAGGGACCATATGCTCTCCATTTAAAATGTCAACATACTTCCTATATTGGTATTTTAAGTATAAAAATAGGAAGAGGTGATCCTTGAAAAGGATGCACAACTCAAAAAACAAGTGACCCTTGCCCCACAATCATAGAGACAAATACAACCACCAAGAACTATGATGTTGCTGCCAAGAGAGATATGGTTGCACCTAAAATTGTACCACTATGAATGGAAATGAGAAAGACACATAAAACTATCAATGCCACATAGTGATGAGCAACATGATAGGATGAAAATCAATATCAATTAGAGGAAAAAGGTGCATCAAAATAAGGAAGAGCACCACAATCCTTAATATGTTGAATTTTATCACTTAAATCCTTACATTCATTAGTAGAATGAATATGTTCTCGATGATATGCATAAAATGAACTCTTGTAAAATTTCTTTCATTATTTTGGAGGAAAAGTAATCAAGCAATCTTTGAAAAGCCTCAACAAGATAGTCTCTTGATCAATAGTAGGGGACATTTATTTCTCATCACAAGATTTCACACACAGTAGATGATAAGGCATTAGATGAAGATGAAGATAAAGGTTGGAAACCTAGACCCTACTTGGAAAAGTATAGTATAGACTTCACTTGATCTCTATCATTTTGCTCCATATTTTTATTGTATCCATTTTTAGAAAGGAGTTTGTATTTGTAGTGTAGAAAATTGTGTTAAAAGGTGCAGGACAATTGAGAGGGGGGTTGAATCATTTGTCACACAAATTAAAATTTAAAACTCAACACTTATCAATTTCACAACCACAATATTTTGTTATTAAGTATGAGCATGAAAAAAAAATAACAATAAGTAAATCAACACAATGAACACCAAATTTTTATGTGGAAAACCCAATGAAGGAAAAACCACTGTGAGGATTAACTCACAATATAAAGAGATTATAAAACTGAATACAAATGCTCACTGCCAAGGGCTCACTACCTAGAAGAGGACTCACTGTCCAAATAAAAAGGCTCACTGCCTATAGAAAAGACTCATTGTCCAACAGGGAGGCTCACTTCCTACAGATACAAAAGAGAACAAAAGATCCACCACAAAAATTAACACACATTCACAACCTTGATCAGAAGATTGTAGAAACCTTCAGCTCACTACCTTCAGGAATATAACACAATGAAGTACCGCTTCGTCAACTCACTCACACACACTTCTTCTCTTATAATTTGTAGCTTAATTTGTCACTTTGCATCACACTTTTAAATCTTCACCATTCGACTTGCATTTATACCATCTTCAACCTTAGAAACTTTCTCGAAGGTCGGCCAGATAAAATTTATTTCATAAAATTCAAATTAGGTTGGCAACTCAACATTCCTACGGTAGAAAGGAATGAGAGTGGACTAATATAAATATTTAACCAAGAACAAAAATAATGTCTCAGATCAACCACACGCTTCCTTAATTAAATTTCAATTCTTCAAATGAAGTGTAAACACTAGTTTAGCCAAACCTATTGAAAACAAAAATGAACATTGATGTACACACTTCCCAACAAGAAGATGACACACAAATGACACAAAATGCTTCATTTTGCATGAGAACACATCTCAAATTCCTTCAGATACAACCAAAACAAGTGCAACAATCTTTGAACATTGAACTTCTTCCATCAGTCCATTCGGACTATGCGAACACATACAACACACAAAAATGACTTTTGGATCACCAAACCACACACATCTTTACCAAAATCAAGAGAACACCACTATAAGACATATTCTAGATCCACAAGATCTGAAATGGAATAGCAGAGAACTGCGGAGCATAAAAAATTCTCCTAGTCTAGAGAAGACCAACTCTGCCAAAACAATTCACACACTGATGAATGTAACTTTCACATGCCATCAAACCAAAAGTATCAACTCAAAAGATATCACCACTAGATCACATTAGAAAACCTTCAAATTTGCACAGGCATAGGATCAACATAGGAGAAATGTGGAGCACATACCAGAGCACATTATGAACACATTCATCACTCTGACTTCTCTTTATTAATTTTCTCAAAAGCACTTGGAAAGTCATCAAACCAACACATCTACAAGACCATAAATATAGTTCCATGTACTCACAACATCTCACAAGCATCTCAAATATACATGTTGTAACGCCCCATCGCGCAAACCCCAAAGGACAACTAAGTACGCAATAATTTTTTTTTTGAAACACAAATTAAAGATACTATGTTAACCAATGAAACTAATATAACTTATGATTACAAATTAAACACCTAGGTCCCTTGGGGTACACAAAGAGACATTACGTAATCTACCCAATATCAAATTTGATTAATCTAACATTCGTTTCCACTAACATAAGTTTTCAATTAAACATTTTTAAATGATAAGAATTATGCCAAGAATGAACCATAAAGATGCTACACAAGATTTCCTAAGCTATTTAACTTAGAAATAAATAGAACTCATTTGCTCAAATATGATACAACATCAAATATAATTACATCCATGAATGATGTTTGAATTACAAAGTGTGATTATACAATACATCATTCAACTAATTAAATCTCAATAAACAATTATCCAAGTTACAACATACATCTTCCCAACACATGGGAGAGTTACATATCAAATTACAAGGTATAACAAAAGTACAAATATACATCATATGGAACATAACTCTGGATCAATCTGTCTCAACAATCTCTGCACTAAAGGGACAACTGCCAAATGGGAAACCCAACGGGGTGCGAAGCACGTTCCACCCGACCAACCCCATGCTAGGAGTAGTTAAGAAAGGATTCCCAACCAAGGACATCTAAGGTAACACATAAGACTCAACTCCAAACATGGAAAGATAATTCATACACATAGGAAACATAACAACAACAGTCTACCAACAAAACATGACAACAATATACACCAAGTCATAGTAATAAACCACTTCCATAGGAATCCAATAAAATCAACTAAGGGGAAAGCTAGAGGAGAGTGTCATCGCATGGCCTTACATGGATTATCCTGACATCCTATCACAAGGTGCCACCTCCATCTATGATTATCCTGACTGCCTATCTCAAGGTGCTACCCCATAGGGTGACTCATGCAAAATCATGCTTTTCTCGTAGAGACGATATCACGATTATGTCAACCACGGCCTTCATGGCCACCTTTAGTCTTTGGAAGCCCTAACAGGTGAGTGAGGAATCTATAATTATATTTTAGTGCTTAACTACCCATCCACTAATTAATTAGTTAGGTTTTCACTTTTTACACTAACTCTAATGTGGGTTATCCTGATAGCCCCTTTGTGCGCCGGCGCCCACATAGAGCCACTCTCCCTAGAACCCCTAACATACAACAAAATCAAAGGGATTGTACTCTCAAGTTCTCTAAACACAAAGTAAAAAATTGCGAGGCAACCCATCTCGCTATAATCATATGACTCAATTACATACACAAAATGATGCAACTCAAGGTATACACAAGGTTACAACCATAAATAAAATGGAATCTAGTTTCAAATATAGAAGCCACATAACTTAAAACACCAAAATCTAAAACCTCAAGAAGTTTAACAATAACCCTATTTCTTATAATAGGTTGCTTGACTTAAGGATTCCACATGTTGACAACCCAACTTAAGTAATCCAAAAAGAAAATAAAAAGAATCAACTACTTATTCAAAACCAAGAAATAGATTAACAACACAAATTCACTACGCCAACAACTAGATGAAGATATAGCGTTAAATGAAAACCATTTGAAAATCAACTATCATCTTACTCGATTATTTCATTAAAGAAAAACACTCAGATAAATTTGAATGAAATGGCACTCAAATAAATTTGATAAAATTCTTTCTTCTAATTTACCCAATAATAACATAATATCATTATTTTAAATTTAACTTACCAAAATAATTCATATAAATAATTAAATGTATATCTACACACACACATATATATGTATATATACACTTAACTATTTAATATGTATTTATACATACATACATATATATATATTTATACATACATACATATATATATATATATATTTAAAAACCGAATTTAAATATTAGAATGAAAATTTGAATTTAAAAATTTGAATTAAATTTCCTTTAAAACAAAAAAACAAAACTATTATATTAACACACAGGGGTACGCAGCTGGGAGTTGTGGCCTCCCGGTGGGGAGGACGCAGCCCCTCCAGGGCTGCGCCCAATAGCCCAGGGTTGCTGTGCGTAGCCTTGGATGGCTGTGCCACCCTTGTGGGGTTTGGGGGGGGGGGTTAGGCCCCTCCCAAAATTCTTTGATATTTAATTTATTTTTAAATTTAAAAAAACTTGTCTTCGCTGCGATTTAATTCACAGCAAATATCAAAGTTTTTTTTTTTGAAAAAGTTTTCAAGTATGAGTATAATTTAAATAAAACAGTATATATATATATTTATTATAAACATGTGAGTATATTATATATATATATTATGGAACTTATATAAATATATTTCAAGTTCACAAACAAATTAAGTTAAGAGGAACATGAATTTTATCAGTACATTTTCTTTAAAATCATACAGATGCAATAGATTGGGAAACAAAACACCAATTTCAACTACAGGAAGTTTTTTTTTAGGAAAGTTGCACACAAATTCTCTGATATCCTGAGTTTTTCCCAATTTCCCTTGCACATAAGCTTTCCTAAGTTTCCTCATCTCTTACAGAGGTTTTATTTTCAATTTCAATTGTAACTATCTGAGCTACTATTTCAAAATTTTCATTTAACTAGATTCACTAATTTTGCTGTGTGATTTCCTACAGGGTAACACCAAAATTTCCTTACAGGGGTAACAATATTTTAATGGCAAGATTTTCACAGTCGGAAATACTGTTTTCCTACAGAAATAACTTCTAAATTTTTGCAAAGGACACAGACAATTCCTCTTACACAAACAAACAACTTTTCCAAGAAGAAAGCATTTGAAAACAAAATAAAAACAAAAAAGAACCTGTTTCCTGTAGGCTGTAGAAGTAAAAGTTGTGCCAAGCCTTGCCACAAGAGCCTCCAGCTATTAAGCTCTTCCCAAAGATTCTCCTCTAGCCAAAATACAATTCCAGAAACTCTCCTGCAGCCTTTTCCAAATTCTTCCACAAACATACACTAGAAAACCCAAAAACTCACACCCAGAGCTACCCACTATTCTCAGCCAAAATTTTCCCATGACCAATTTTTGTTACCCCATGCCCCTTTTCTTTCCGGGAATAATTTCCCCACTATTTCCTGTAAACCATCCATAAAAGAATTTTAATAATTTTAAAAATCAATTTTATTTATTTACTTATATTTAATTTATTTTTTTATATTTCTACTAATAATAATATAATCTTTAATAAGTAATTTAATTAACTCCAAATGCAATAGCAAATTTGACATTTTAAAATATCAACAAAGTAAATTTATTTTATTTAAACTATTCCTTTAATAGAGAATATAACTCAATTAGCTTAACAACAATTAACTTAATAACTCCATCAATTAAATATATTAATTGATCACACATACCCAAAACCAATTAAATCACACTTAATTAAAAATTAATTAAATCCCAAACTAAAATGTTAATCAACACTAACACATTTACAAACAAGGACAAATAGAAACAAAGACAACAATGGACTCATAGAAGACGAACTTGGGACAAGAACACTTTCCTAACCACTCCTTTCAACATCAATCCTGTTGAGTTTATGAGACACACTCAAACCTGACAAGCAGGTGGAGTCGATGTCCAGTACCTACATCTTGCATAGAAACAAATGTCGTGAAACATATAAATCACCATAGAAAACACACCGTAAAAGGCAATCTTAGGGTAGCAGGGCACTTGCAAGCAAGTGATGCCACTCCGTCCTTTCACCAAGATGCACTAGCAAACACACCAAACATTATAACAGAATAAAAATCACAACATCATCATATATATAATATTAAAGAACACCACAAAATAGCCATGTAACATAATCACCATGAAATGTATCATCTAACAGCATATGTAAAATCCAATGCAACTCATTAACCAAACCATAAATCCATGCACAACCAAAATGGTGAACTGATCACCCACAACCAATTATAGAATCCATCCATAAGAGTAACAACAACATGAGGGGTATTACAACCACCCCCCCTAGAATATGGATTACTCTTGAAATCCGCTAAATAAATATGGATATGACTCTCTAATACGGGATGTATCCTACCATGTCGCTGAAGTCTCATCATTCGGGTCCCACTGAACCCGCACCTGCTCAATATCTTTACCCCTGAGGGTGAGTCTCTGATGCTATAGCATGACCACAGGCTCGAGTGCTAGCTGCCCATCCTCGACCTGAAGAGCATTCCAATCAAGCACGTGAGTAACATCAAGAGAATATGGTCTAAGTATAGAAACATGAAAAACATCATGAATCCGCGATAGGCTAGGTGGCAATGCTAGGCGATAAGTAATGGGGCCAATCCTCTCCAAAACTTCAAATGGACCTAAAAAATGAGGTGCGAGCTTGGAACCCTTTCCATAATGGTCGCACTCTCAAAAAGACTCGATCACCAACAGAGAACTGATGGTCAACTCTATGTGCATTTGCATATTTCTTCTATCTATCTTGAGTTGATACAAGATGCTCTCTAATGTGAACTACCTACTGTTCCATGTCCTGAAGCATTTCAGGACTAAGGAGAACTCTGTCATCAAGATGGTCCCAACTTAATGGGGTCCTGCAAGGATGACCATATAGTGCCTGAAAGGGAGCCATACCAATTGAGCTATGATATCCATTGTTATAGGAAAACTCCACAAGATGCAAATACTCCTCCCAACGTGACTGTTGATCCATCACATACATATGAAGCATGTCCTCAAGAACCTGATTAACTCTCCCTATCTATCCATTTGTCTCAGGATGGTAGGCAGAACTGAAGTTTAGTTGTGTTCCTAAGGCACACTGCAATGATGTCCACACTACAGATGTGAACACTAGATCTCTGTTAGATATAATTCTCTGTGGAATACCATGCAAACAAACAATATCTTCCATGAAGATTCTAGCAACTAATGAAGCTGTGTAAGATGAACGGATTGGGGAAAAGTGTGCCACCTTGGTCAATCTATCAATTGTGACCATGATAGCATCATGACGTCGAGATAGGCAATCCCACAATAAAGTCTATTGAAATTATGTCCCACTTCCATTCCAGAATGAGATGAGGTTGTAAAAGACCTGCAGGATGCTGATGTTCTACCTTGACCCTCTGACACTCCAAGCATCTAGCTACCAAATCTGCAATATCCCTCTTCATGCCAGCCCAAAAGTATAGTGCCTGAAGATCTGCATACATTTTCTTAACTCCCGAATGAGCAGAATAGGGAGTTCAATGTGCCTTGGTCATAATTAGAGTCTGAAGACCCTCAATAGAAGGCACATAAATGTGACCCATATACCTTAGAATACCATCCGACTCAAGTGAGTACCCTGCAAACTTTCCTTCTAGAGCTCTACCTGACTCAATTTCTAACTTCACTTCCTGATACCAGCTATCAGATGGAAGTGCTACGAGGACTTGACTTCTCAAATCTACCTCAAGAGCTACTACAGAAATATCATGTCTCCACCGACTCAATGCATCTGCTACTACATTTTCCTTGCCTTTAACTTATTTGACCTCAAAGTCATATTTGCAGAGGAATTCCATCCATCTTCTCTGCCTAGCATTTAGGTTCCGCTGAGTAAAAATAAATTGCAAACTACGATGATTGCTGTGAAGCCCAAACCTATGACCCAACAAGAAGTGTCTCCATCTCACAAGGGCATGAACCACTGCGGCTAACTCCAAGTCATGTGTGGGGTAATTAAGCTCATGATCCTTGAGCTTATGGGATTCATATGCAATTACACGTCCTTCTTGCATCAAGACGGATCCTAAGCCCTCCAAGGATGCGTCGGTGCACACCATGAAATCCTTAGTAGGATCAGGAACCGCCAATATTGGTGCACTATTCAATCTATCCTTAAGGGTCTCAAATGTTGTCTGACACTGTTCAGACCAAATGAACTTCTTCCCTTTCCTCTGAAGAGAAGTAATAGGATATGCAATCCTAGAAAAACACGGTACAAACCACCGATAATAGCCCACTAACCCCATAAAGCTGTGAATCTCTGGAACATTCTTGGGTGCTAGCCAATCAACAATAGCTTGGATCTTTGATGGATCCACTACAATACCTGCACTTGAGATGACGTGCCCCAAGTATTTCACCTCAGTTTTGTAAAAATCACACTTAGCCAAATTGGTAAATAGCTAATTGTCCCTCAAACATTGTAAAACCTACCTCAGATGTTCCTTATGCTCCTCCATAGATTTAGAGTACACCAGAATATCATCAGGAAACACAAGTACAAACCTATCCAAGTAGGTATGGAAAAATCCATTCATTAGGCTCATAAACACTAATGGTGCATTAGTTAACCCAAATGGCATAACAGTAAATTCATAATGCCCATAGCGAGTATGAAATGTAGTTTTATGAATATCAGCTTCAGCTATTCACAACTGATGATAGCCAGACTTAAGATCGATCTTTGTGAAGACTTGAGCTCCTTTTATTTGATCAAATAAGTCATCAATCCTCAGAAAAGGATACCGATTCTTGATCGTCACTTTGTTGAGCTGCCTATAATCAATACACAATCAGAGCGAACCGTCCTTTTTCACAAATATAACTAGTGCTCCCCAAGGGGAAACACTAGGATGGATAAATCCTTTCTCTAAAAGATCCTCCAACTATAAACAAAGCTCCTATAACTCTTGTGTTGTCATCCGATATGGAGCCTGAGAAATAGGCTCAGCTCCAGGAACAAGATCGATTCTGAAGTCAATGTCACGCTTAGGTGGCATCCTGAGAATTTCACTAGGAAAAACATCAGAATATTTCTTAAGAAGGGGGTAATCATCCAATGATATCCCTTGACTCTCATTTGAGTCCAAATCATTAATTGACACTGCAAATAGCTGACAACCCTGTCAGAAACACCTTTTGAATTGCATAGCTGAGATTAAGCGTAGTGAGATAGGTCTCTGAATGCCAATGATCTATACCTCACTACCCATATCATCAACACAACACACTACCTTATGCCAACAATCAATTAAAGCACGTCGGGAATTCAACCAATCCATACAAAGAACCACATCGTATGAACCAAGGGGTAGGATTTGAAGATCCACCGTAGTTGTGAGTGATCCTAATTGCAATTTACAACCTTGAACTAGTGAATCAATTGCAACTTTTGCCCCGGAGGCCAATTCGACCTACCACTTAATGCCTTGCCTAGCTACCACCAGTCTACAACATTCCACAACTGAAGGAGAAATGAATGAATCTGATGCCCCAGAATCAAAGAGAATAGATATACTAGTACCATTCAATGCACCTGAAGTCTCAACTACAGTGCCTTGATATTCAGCTTGGCAATTTTCTAGTACTGCAAATACCCGATGTACTCTCCCTGCATCACCCACTGTTGGCTCAAAGGCAGCTGGTCTCTAACTAAATCCTGTAGTGCTCCTTTGTGGGCACTGTCTAGCAATATGCCCCTGTTGCCCACAAGAGAAGCAACCTGTATCACATCCATACCCTCTAACACTTGATGGTACACTTGACTGCTAGAAACTGCCTCGAGATGGTGTCGTCTGTGCACTCTAAGCAGGTTGCACAAAGAGATCCTATCTAACTCACTGCCAGCTATGGTTCCTTCTGCTCTAAGACCTATCACCCTGCTATGATTGTGGTTTGAACTATCTAGACTGTGACTGTTGCTGCTACTGTTGTGGACCACCCTTAAAGGGTGCCTGAAAATTCCTAGAAGTCCCTGCCGCTTGAGGTTGTCCACCTCAAGAACCAAAACCTATAACTAGAGCACTACCAATCTGTACTCCTATGTGTCCTCCTAATGCCATAGCTAGATTTTCTTCCACAAGGCGGGCCTTCTCTACCACCACCTCCATCATCTTTAGCTCGAAGACTCTAACACCACCACTGATATGGGCATTTAAGCCCCTAAAAAAATGTTGTACGAGCATCACCTCATCATTTTTGATTCCCGCATACTGCTTGAGCTCATAAAAATGACACTCATATTGTTCTACGGTCATAGCCATCTATCTTAATTCATGGAACTCATCTACTCTACGTTGCCTCCAGTGATTAGAAAGAAAACGGTCCCTAAACCTCTCCATAAATAACTCCCAAGTAACCATACTGATGTCAATGTGTAATTTCTATTCATCCAGCCTCCACCACATGGATGCAAAGCCCCTGAGGTGCATGATAGCACACCTAGCCCTAGTGTTAATGCTGTAGGGATGCATCGCAAAGAATCTATCCAAATTGATCAACCAAGTCTCTGTCTCTAGACCCCCACCAGATCCATCAAATGTAGGAGGTCGTGCTCTTAATAGGTCTCTCATATGACCTACCACTACTGCCTCCTACTCAGTTGTGTTTTCCACACATCTAGGGGATCTCTCCCTTTCTCTATCCAATCTCTGTTCCTCATCCTGCCTAGGGCCTAGATGACCTAATATCTCCTCTAACAGATGCTACAACTGACCACCCAGACTAGGATATTCTGGGTTTTGACCACCACCACCTATCAAAATGCTTTGGGAACTCTATAGTTCCTCACGCTCTGAACCATGTGAGCTCGAAAGTGATGGACTTTGGCGGTTGGCCCCACGGCCGCTACCTTGGCCTCTTCTTCGGCCACAACCTCTACCCCTAGGCATGATCCTGCACAACAATTGAGTTATGTGAGATCAAGAGTTACGCAAGGTTGCTTAATGGACTCAACTACCTAGAGTACCCAGTGTTTACAAACCTGGCTCTGATACTAAGTTGTAATGCCCCGTCGCGTAAACCCCAAAGGACAACTAAGTATGCAACAATTTTTTTTTTGAAACACAAAGTAAAGATACTATGTTAACTAATGCAACTAATATAACTTACGATTACAAATTAAACACCTAGGTCCCTTGGGGTACACGAAGAGACATTACGTAATCTACCCAATATCAAATTTGATTAATCTAACATTCATTTCCACTAACATAAGTTTTCAATTAAACATTTATAAACGATAAGCATTATGCCAAGAATGAACCGTAAATATGCTACATGAGATTTCCTAAGCTATTTAACTTAGAAATAAATAGAACTCTTTTGCTCAAATATGATACAACATCAAATATAATTACATCCATGAATGATGTTTGAATTACAAAGTGTGATTATACAATACATCATTCAACTAATTAAATCTCAATAAACAATTATCCAAGTTACAACATACATCTTCCCAACACATGGGAGAGTTACATATCAAATTACAAGGTATGAAAAAAGTACAAATATACATCATATGGAACATAACTCTAGATCAATCTGTCTCAACAATCTCTGCACTGAAGGAACAACTGCCAAATGGGAAACCCAACGGGGTGCGAAGCATGTTCCACCCGACCACCACTGTGCTAGGAGTAGTTAAGAAAGGATTCCTAACCAAGGACATCTAAGATAACACATAAGACTCAACTCCAAACATGGAAAGAGGATTCAAACACATAGGAAACATAACAACAAGAGTCTACCAACAAAACATGACAACAATATACACCAAGTTATAGTAATAAACCACTTCCAGAGGAATCCAATAAAATCAACTAAGGGGAAAGCTAGAGGAGAATGTCATCACATGGCCTTACATGGATTATCCTGACATCCTATCACAAGGTGCCACCTCCATCTATGGTTATCCTGACTGCCTATCTCAAGGTGCCACCCCATAGGGTAACTCATGCAGAATCGTGCTTTTCTCGTAGAGACAAGATCACGATTATGTCAACCACGGCCTTCTCGGCCACCTTTAGTCTTTGGAAGCCCTAACAGGTGAGCGAGGAATCTATAATTATCTTTTAGTGCTTAACTATCCATCCCCTAATTAATTAGTTAGGTTTTCACTTCTTACACTAACTCTAATGTGGGTTATCCTAACAGCCCCTTTGTGCATCAGCGCCCACATAGAGCCACTCTCCCTAGAACCCCTAACATACAACAAAATCAAAGGGATTGTACTCTCAAGTTCTCTAAACACGGAGTAAACAATCATGAGGCAACCCATCTCACTATAAACATATGACTGAATTACATACACAAAACGATGCAACTCAAGGTATACACAAGGTTACAACCATAAAGAAAATGGAATCTAGTTTCAAATATAGAAGCCACATAACTTAAAAAACCAAAATCTAAAACCTCAGGAAGTTTAACAATAACCTTATTTCTTATAATAGGTTGCTTGACTTAAGGATTCCACATGTTGACAACCCAACTTAAGTAATCCAAAAAGAACTCAATAAAAAGAATCAACTATTTATTCAAAACCAAGAAATAGATTAACAACACAAATTCACTATGTTGACATCAATGAAAACATTGATGACAACACCATCAAACTTGCTCATACTTGCAACAATATCCCCCTTTGTCATTGATGACAACACATGATGTGAAAAACCATCAAAGACAACATCTTACACAATATTCTAGGAGAACACCTTCTCTTCCTCTGTAACTATTTTTCACATGACTTTCTCTCCCCCTTTGACATCAATGGAAAAGATCAAAGACTTGATCACTCCCACTTAGGAGTGAACCCATTCAACTCATACTGCAACAATGAAAACCTCTTCTACTCCCCTTGTAGAGTAGACCCATTCATCACTACAGATAAATGAAGAATCTATGAATTCACTGGACTAATGCACCTCCATGTGCACCTAGTTTTGAGGGCCAATGACCCCCAACCTCTCCCTAAGATGCTCAAAAGTATCCTTCGGAAGAGCCTTAGCAAATATTTCTGCAATTTGTTCCTTTATAGTCACATACTCTAATCTAACTTCATTCCCCAACACCTTTTCTCTCAAGAAATGATATTTCATAGATATGTGTTTTTTTATTGAATGCATAACTAGATTCTTTGAAATGTTTATAGTGCTTGTTTTGTCACAAAAGATAGGAATAGGCTCATCACATATTACTCCAATTTCTTTCAGAGTCTGCTTCATCCACAAAACTTGTGAGTAGTAGGGTGTTGCAACAATATATTCTACTTCTGTTGTGGATAAAGAAACTGAGTCTTTTTTCTTACTCAACCAAGAAACCAATCTCCCACCAAGAAAGAAAGCACCTCCACTCGTACTCTTCTGGTCATCCACACAACCAACCCAATCTACATCGATATAAGCACTCAAGGTGAAATTATCACCCTTAGGATACCATAAGCCATAATCTAGTGTACCTTTAAGATATCTAAATATCCTCTTTACAACTGTAACATGCGCCACTTTAGAATCTACTTGAAATCTGGCAACAAGACATACTGCATGCATAATATACGGTTTGGTAGTAATAAGATACAACAATCCACCAATCATAAATCTGTATTTTCTTTGATCAATTTTAGTAGATTCATCATCTTTGCTAAGCTTACATCTAGTTACCATAGGTGTACTAACTGGTTTGGAGTCATCCATACCAAACATCTTCAATAGATCTTTTACATACTTAGATTGTGAAATGAATATCCCTTTATTAGTTTGATTCACTTGAAGACTAAGAAAGAAATTCAACTCACCAATCATGGACATCTCAAATTATTTTTGCATTTCTTCAACAAATCTTTTACACATTCCTTCATTTCCACCAAAGATGATATTATCAACATGTACAACTACTATCAACATTTTGTTACCTTGCACTTTGAAGCAAATATTATTGTTAGTAGAGCCTTTGTTGAATCCTTTCTTTGTCAAGTATCCATCCAATCTTGTGTACCAAGCTCTAGGAGCTTGCTTTAGTCCATAAAACTCCTTCTTCAACTTACAAACCATGTCCGGTTTGTCCGATAACCGAAATCCTTCAAGTTGTTCCAAGTACACTTCTTCCTCCAATTCACCATTCAAAAATGTTGAATTGACATCCATCTGACACACTTTGAAATCCTTGTGGGCAAAAAATGCCAAAAACATTCTAATAGCTTCCATTCTAGCTATAGGGGCAAATGTTTCTTCAAAATCTATGCCTTCAACTTGTGAATATTCCCTTGCATAAATTTCTTGCCTTATTCCTTATAACTTCTCCATTTTCATTTAGCTTATTTTGGAACAACCATTTTCAACCAATTACATTCTTATTCATAGGTCTAGGAACTAGTTCCCATGCCTGATTCTTTTCTATTTACTGCAACTCTTCTTTCATACCTTTCATCCATCTCTCATCTTCACATGCTTTACTCATAGACTTAGGTTCAATTTTAGAGAGTAAACACATATTTACCTCAATTGCCACTTTACTTCTTGTCTTCACACCTTCACTCTTATCTCCAATTATCTGTTCCTCTAGATGATTCTTCTACACATACTTAGGAGTCTTAACAATAGGTTTTGGTTCATTCTCTTCTTCTTCTTCTTCCTTGGCCTTATTCTCCTTAGGTACTTGTCCATAGATGGGATCATCAGGTTCAACTTCACTTATCTCAATAGGTCTGCATATTTCTTCATCAACTTTCACATTAGCACTTTCAACAATCTTCCTCAATCTCTTATTGAAGCATCTATATCATGCTTTGCTAGTAGTAGAGTACCCAAGAAAAAATTATTCATCACATCTAGCATCAAACTTTCCAAGATTTTCATCATCTCTTTTAATGTAACATCTACTTTTAAATACATTGATGTACTTCATAGTAGGAGTCTTACCAATCCATAACTCAAAAGGAGTCTTTGTGTTGTTACCTCTAATTTGGACTCTATTAAGAACACAAACAATAGTGTGTATCGCCTCTCTCTAGTACACATCTAGTACATTTGATTCTTTCATCATGTTTCTTGCAGCTTCCTGTACTGTCCTATTTTTCCTCTCAACTACCCCATTCTACTGAGGGTTCTTGGAGCTAAAAATTGTCTCTTTATGCCATGTTGCTCATAGAATGTATTAAACTCACTAGAAGTGAATTCTCCACCTCTATTAGATATCAAACATTTTATTTTCAAATTTACTTCATTCTCCACTCTTGTTTTGAACACTTTAAACCTATCTAGAGCCTGAGTCTTCTCTCTAAGAAAAGAAACCCATGTCATTCGAGAAGAATAATCAATAAGAAGCATGGAATAGCTATCACCATTGAGGATTCTTGTTCTAGTTGGACCACAAAGATAAGTCTAAATTAACTCCAACATTTCAGCAGTAGAGTGCTCTTTTCCCTTAAAGCTGCATCTTGTTTGTTTCCCCAACTGACAACTTCTTCAAATAGTATTACTAGGCCTTGTGATTCTAGGAAGACCTCAGACAATTTATTTTGAATTGATTATGACCAGATTATCAAAGTTTACATGTCCCATTCTCTAATGCCATAATGAACTTTCACTGACTTGAGATACAAGGGATTGGCCATCAATTCCCTTAAGCTGATAGATATTTCCATGTGTTCTCCTTCCAACAGCAACCGTATCTCCATTTTCAGATCCTTTTCTGATTTCATAGGTATTATTCTGAAACAAAAGTTTAAAACCATTGCTACACATCTGTCCAACACTGAAAAGGTTATGCCTCAAACAATTCACATAATATACATCATTAGTATTGTGTACTCCATCAAAACTAATTGAATGTTTCCCACAAATTTTAGCTCATGAAGCATCACCAAACATGACTAAACCAACATCATACTTTTCAAGTTTAATGAACTTACTTTTATCTTTGGTCATGTGATTAGAACATCCATTGTCAATCACCTAGTAGTCTTCATCCTCTCTTGCATGAAAGGTAGTAAGAAAAGTACCTTCCATCTTATTCCTTTTGTTCTCTTGGGAATTCTTTCTTGCACATTTTCCAGGGTTAGTAGATATAGATTTGTTTTCCATTTAGCTAAAAACAAGCATTCACTATCATCAACCTCATTTTTAGATTCATCATCAGAGATTTCAACTTCTTCTTTAACATAATACAACTTCTTGTATTTCTTATCCTTTCTATCCTTATCTTTATAATCCTTGTTCTTCTTATGTATAGCTCTATTCAGACATCTTGAAGTATAATGACCAATATTACCACAACTAAAACATTTAAAGGGAAACATACCTTTATGCTTTCTGATACCTTTCTTCAACTTCTTGGTGAAGTTCACTTCCAACTCATTAGAACCATCACTCTCCAGATCATCTTCAATTTTCATTGCCTTAAATGTTGTCTCTGTCTTTTCTTCTTTCCTATCTTATTTCCTTAACTTTCTCATCTCAAATGTTTGCAAGGTGCCAAATAACTATTCTTTAGTATACTTCATAGGATCATACATCTCTTCAATAACTGAGATCTTATCATTGTAGCAATATGGTAGGGTGATCAGGATCTTTTCAATAATATCTTCATCGATCAGCTTTCCCCCTTGATTCTTAACTTCATTTTTTGTCATCTCAACCATCTAGAAATAGCTTGTAAACTCTTCACCTTCTTCCATCTTCAAATTCTCAAATTTTCACTTTGCCACTAGCTTCTTTGTCAAATTTACCCTTTCATTTCCTTCATAAAGTTCTTCCAACGTCTTCCAGACATCATAAGTATTATCTAAAGAAAGAACCTTAGTTCACTTAGTTTTAGATAAAGCACTATAAATAGCATACCTCGCTTTCTCATTCTCCTCATAAGCACAAACCTCATCTGCAGTAGTAGGACCATTCGTCAGAGTAGTGTACTTCGTCTCAATAGCCTTCTAGGTCTTGTAACCAAGAGAAACAATATATCCTCTCATTTTCACTTTCCAATCACTATAATCAGGTCCATCGAACATAGGGATCACCAACTTATGCACCATCGGATCTTCCTTAAGTGGTTAAGCTCTACACCAAGGAACCAAAGATCTGATACCAATTGTTAAAAGGCACAAGACAATTGAGAGGGAGGGTGAATCAGTTGTCACAAAATTCAAATATAAAACTCAACACTTATCAATTTCACAACCACACTATTCTATTATTAAGTATGAGCATGAAACACAAATAACAAAAACTAAATCAACACAATGAACACCAGATTTTTACGTGGAAAACCCAATGAGGGAAAAACCATGGTGAGGATTAACTCACAATATAAAGAGATTATAAAACTAAATACAGAGGCTCACTGCCTAGAAGAGGACTCATTGTCCAAATGCAAAGGTTCACTTCCTATAGAAAGGACTCACTATCCAATAGGGAGGCTCACTACCTACAGATACAAAAGAGAACAAAAGATCCACCATAGCAATTAACACACATTTATAGCCTTGATCAAAAGATTGTAGAAACCTTCAACTCACTTCCTTCAAGAATCTAACACAATGAAGTACTTCTACCTCAACTCACTCACAAACACTTCTGCTCTTATTATTTGTGGCTTACTTTGTCACTTTGCATCACACTTTTAAATATTCACCATTCAACTTGTATTTATACCATCTTCAACCTTAGAAAGTTTCTCCAAGGTCGGCCACAAAATTTATTTCATAAAATTTGAATTAGGTGAGAAACTCAACATTCCTGCGGTGGAAAGGAATGAGAGTGGACCAATAAAAATATTTAACCAAGGCCAAAAATAATATCTCGGATCAACCACACACTTCCTTAATTAAATTTCAATTCTTCAAATGAAGTGTAGACACTAGGTTGACCAAACCTATTGAAGACACAAATGAACATTGATGTACACACTTCCCAACAAGAAGATGGCATGCAAATGACACAACATGCTTCATTTTTCATGAGAACACATCTCAGATTCCTTCAAATACAATTGCAACAAGTGTAACAATCTTCAAACATTGAACTTCTTCCATTAGTCCATCCAGATTATGTGAACACATACAACTCCGAAACATGACTTCCAGATCACCAAACCACACATATCTTTTCTAGAACCAATTGAGTACCGCTATAAGATATATTCTAGATACACAAGATCTGAAATAGAACAACAGAGGATTGTGGAGTAGAAACATTTCTCCCAGTCCATAAAAGGGTACTTGAAGGATCATGATGGGCCAAAAAGTGGCAATATGATGGGTATTTGTAGGGTATGTGGCTGACGCCTTTTTTTTACCCAAAATTGATGAAATGAAAAGGGTTTTTAAAGGAGATTCTTAGCTTTCCACCAATATAAATTATGCTTTACTCTGAATTTAATAAATACTTATTATTCATTTTCTATTTGAATTATGACTAAAGTCTTGATTGATAGGCTAATTTAGAAACATCTATAAATTTCAAACGGTATCATATTTTGGAATCCAAAACATGCATCACATTCTATGCTTACATACTATAGGATTAAAAAAAAAATTTGAATTTCATGAAGTTTTCACCAAGTTAAGGTGGCGGACATACAAATTTTTATATTTTTAAAATTGTAATAAAAAATCATAATTAATTGTTTACTTTGAAAAAAATTACAAAAAATATGCATCACATTTGGACATGAGTCCTCTACTTGTGTCTAAAATCTGATAAAAAATATTATCATTTTATTGTGGTTAGGTGGTCGACAGACACCTACTTTTTCCACGAAATTTAAGTACTCTTGCATTGAAATTTCAAATTTTCACCAAATAGATTTAAAAAAAAAAAACCTAGTAGTTTAGAAACTACGTTCAATTTGCTACAGATTCTATTCTTACATATTTTTGAAATAATATAGATAACTTATTCAAAGTTTTACATCAAGTTGCCTAACTCTAAATTTTCTAAATTTTTTGCAACTTAAGGGCCTATTTTTTCCATGATGATCCTGCACATACCTAGAAGACCAACTCTTCCAGAATAATTCACACCGATCAACTATACCTTCACATGCCATCAAACCAAAATCATTAACTCATAAGATATCACCACTAGATCACCATGAGAAAACCTTCAGATCTGCACAGGCATAGGATCAACATAGGAGAAACACAAAGCACATATCAGAGCACATTTTGAACATATTCATCAATTTGACTTCTCTTCTTTATTAATTTTCTAAAAATCACTTGGAAACTCATCAAACCAATACATTTGCAACACCTTAAACATAGCTCCATGTACTCACAACATCTCATAAGCATCTCAATTGTGCATGTACAATTTGAACTGTGTTGACATCAATGACAACATTAATGACAACACCATCAAACTTTCTCATACTTGAAACAAATTGTACGCTCTTTAAAGCAGTGCAATTTCACAGTTAATTTGGACCTATTTTGGCACTCTTGCATTAATTTTCCTTTTAAATCATCATTAATAGGGCTCTAAGACCCATTATTTTGGATCACGAGGCTTATTTTAGCTAAAAACCTGAGAAAACCATCTAAAACATCAAAAATTATGAAAAACCACCCTAAAAATCTAGGGTGGGACTCATTTTCCACCTTGGGTGAATGAATCCCCCTAGGTGGGACCCATTCACCACCTTTGGAAAATGAGTCCCATTTGGGGATCTTTTGGGTTTTGAGTAGTAAAATCACCTTTTTAATTTAATTTTTTGGTTGATGTCAGCTTTTGAGATCTAAATAATGGTAAATTAGGTGTTAATTCCTATATAAGCAAGTTTCTAAATCATTATTTCATCTAAGCAAGCATTTTCAAGAGCACTTTCAAGAGACAAGCATCAAGAATCTTCAAGCATTCTTTCACAAGAGAATTCAAGTTCCAAAAGCAAGCAATGTTGAAGTCGTGGAGCAAAATTAAATTGTTTTTGTAGGTCTTTAAGCTCACTTTCATTCAAGATCTAGCATCATCAAGGATTGATCATGGTCATCTATGGTGAATCATGATGGGTTCTAGGTTGGGGAGATGCAACTAACCATGAAGCCAAGCCTAATGACTTGTTTCCTAAGTGATTCCATCCTATATTATCACTCTACATTCAGCCTAAGTAAGGTGTAAGCATTATTGATTCTCCTTGGGGTGATTAGAGATATCTCAAAGTGTGTCATTCATTGTCATATTCTATTCATGCATCTCATTCTTGCACATTAGAATAGGGTTGCATTGCATTTTGGATTTCCTAATCATAGACACACTTAAGGTTAGGGTTTACATTCCTATTTACATGCACATTTCATTATTTCTATCAAGGTTTAATTACTAAACTAGGGGTTTGATTGAGGGAAACTCCCCATAAGCAAATCAAGTTTATATTCTATTTTGTAGGTCTTTTCAGAAATTCGGATTCAAAAATCAATTTGGAAGGGAAGGATAGATATTGGAGCATAGATTTGAACTTTAAATTCCTAAAAAAGTAGAATGGGAATGATTCACCATAAGTGGTGAATGAGTCCCACTATAGGTGTTTTTCAAGATTTTGTAGATTTAGATACTCTTTTTCCATAAACTTTTTCCTATATAGAAACATAGATCTTGGATTGATTCACCCAGCTTGGAAAATGAGGCCCAGTAGGTCAAAAATTCAGATTTTCTATTGTTTCAAAGCCCATTCAAGTCTGCTTTAGATTCCTAGATACATACATTTCAT
Organism: Sequoia sempervirens; assembly: GCA_007258455.2. Lineage (NCBI taxonomy): Eukaryota > Viridiplantae > Streptophyta > Pinopsida > Cupressales > Cupressaceae > Sequoia > Sequoia sempervirens. The sequence continues at coordinate 117,483 of VDFB02376091.1, read as the reverse complement.
TTTGCAGTTTTCTATTTAGTTTTATTTGAACTTTTAGGTCACTTAATGAAGGATTACATTGAATTAGGGTTAAGCATTTTGAGTTGCATTTCATTTATCTTTCCAAATATTAACTTGGTGGTGAATCCCTCATTATTTTATATTTAGCCCCTAGGACAACCCTATTGCAAGGTCTCTCTCTCATTTACATTGAGATCTCTAGGGTTTGTTCTTGAATGAGAGAGTGAATATTGTCATTCTAGGTCCTAAACCCTATACAAGCAACAATCTTCCACCTTTCATTTTGGTGAACCTACATTTAGAAAATCATAATTTTGATTTGGAGTGCATCATGATCCTAGATCTTGCTTGCATTAACATTGACTTAGGGTTTCCATTAGTTAATTGGCATTCTAGGGTTTCTAATTTTGCATTAGTGAAAGTTCATATAGCTTGAATTTTTGCATCTCATTTCATTGAAATTCATAAAAAATTGGCATTTGCACTTAGGTTACAGATCATACAACATAGAAAACATAAAAGTCAATTGAAAATTTCTAATTTTTTTTAAAAAATCCCCATTGGGACTCATTCGTCACTTTGGGAAAATCAGTCCCAGTGCAGATTTTGCACTGTATTTTCCAAAATTTGAAACCCTATTTTTAGGCTTCTATTTATTGTTAAAAGCTTTTTGTTTCAGTTTGCATAACTTCTATTACATTCAAATAATTCAAATTAGCATAATTTACATCATTGCAATTGTGGATAGAATTAGCTTCTTGCACTTTTCAATTTCAACATTAGTTCATAATTCAATTAGAGTAGATTACATTTGGAATTCATTAGAAAAAAAAAAAAAACACTTATAAATTGATAAGCCACTTGGAGAAAGTATAGTTATTTGACTATGTCAAATCTCTTTTTCCAAGTTAACCTTTTAGTAGTGATGACTTTGACATGTTAGATGAATCACTTGAGGAATTCATCTCACAAGATTTATCCACTAAGGCTTGTTATTAAGAACCAAAACCAAGAGAAGTTAATGTGATTCAGCCTCAACTTATCCTTTACCCACCTTCACATAAACCTCAACCTAAAAACAAGCCTAAATTTACTCTTTAGTAACCTAAGAATAATGTTTTGCAGCAATCAAGTAATAATACCATTCCTCATACATACAACACTCAAAACAATCCACAACCAAAACAACCAACTTTGAAAACCTTACCTTTTCCTAATCCCATCTTGCCTAGTGCTCCTCATTTTACTTTGCATAGTGGGAAGGAGTATGATCTTGGTGAACAACTTAAGAATACTCCAACAAAGATATCCCTATGGGATCTAATTCAGAATTCACCTGATTATCACACCATGCTTCAAACAACCTTACAATAAGTTGTGATCCCTCCTAATAAAAATGTAGATGATATGGTAGATCTAATACAAGGAATGAATACCATTAATGTAAATATTACCTTTCATCAACATGAGTTTCCTCCATTGGAGTTGAGAAAGAAAAATGATTCCTTTATGATAATAGCCATCTACAACAAATTAGGAATAAATATAACCCTTGTTGACAATGGTTTCGCTCTTAATGTGTGTAGTATCACACTTTTGGATAAAATTGGTGTGGACAAGTCTAAAATTCAACCTGATTCCTTGTCAATTCACGGATTTGATGGGAAAAAAACCGTTGGGTGTGATTACTTTACCTATTACAATTGGAAAAGCAACCTTACAAACCCATATTTATGTAATGCCCAATAATATCTCATATAATCTTCCTATAGGGTGACCTTGGATTCATAAAATTAATGTAGTTTCTTCAACCCTTCATCGTATAATGATGTATGTCTACAATAGTAAGGTATATCAAATTGAAATAGACCCTGAACCTGAAAGTTGTCTACAAGTTGAAAAAGGAATGACAAGTCCTCTCAACACATTGATTCCAACATCAATCATAGAACCTATGAAAGAATAAAAAAAGAGATGGAAAAAGTGTTGAAGTTATTAGATGATGATTGGGGTTCCTTGGAGTTCACACCTTCATTTATGGGAGAATACATAATCACAAGAAAAGAAGATGAAAAAAAAACCAATGGTTATGTCCACACAAAACTCAGAAGAACACTCAAAAGCATCTACCTCATCCACCCTTGAAGAAGAGACAAACTACTCAATAAACTTTGATGAGATAGATTATCAATAACCACCAAACTTGAAAGAAATGGAAAGAATATATGGGAGAGATTATGAACTTATGAAGCAATTGGGTTATAGTGGAAAAGGGTGTGGAAAGAAATAATGAGGAATCCATGTTCCTATGGAACCTAACATGCAAGAAAAAAAAATGGTTTGGGATACTATCCTTCTAAGATAAAGCGAGCAGGGAAAAGACCTTCGTTAAACATCAACACCAGTATGTGTAAAACTAAAATCAATCTCACCTTGAAACATCTTGAATTGCTTGACATGAATTCCAAACCATCATGGGAATACTTTGAAGATGATGAAGCCTTGAAGAAAATGCTAGGAGTTTATGAAAAACCATCTACTCCTCAAAAGAAAAAGGTTACATGTGTTATGATTAACACCAAACAAAAAGATGCAGAAAAGGAAAGTAATGAGATAGATATGAGTAAAGAAGAATACAACCCTGAATTTCTAAAACCAAGCACACTTCCAATAAAATTAACATACCAATGGAAATAAATGATAAGGAGAAAGTAATTAAGTTAGGAAAGTGACTTGATGATGAAGACCAAGAAGATCACACAATTTTACTCCATGACTTTCCTAAACTTTTTTCTTGATATTATTCAGAGATGCTAGGAATTGATGCTAAGATAGTAACACACAATATAGTCCTTGCTGAGAATGCTAAACTCGTTAGACAAAAGATACAAAAGATGAATCTTAAGATAGACTTATGAGTTAAGGGAGAAATTGAAAAACTCCTTGAGGCTAGTTTCATAATACCTATAGATTATTCTCCTTGGATCTTGAATATTGTTGTAGTCACAAAACCTAAAAATTGTATTAGGATGTGTATAGATTTTTGTGATTTGAATAAAGCATCTTTAAAAGATGAATTTCCCCATCCTAATATTGACATGATAGTAGATTCGACTGTGTGACATGGTTTGTTGTCATTCATGGATGAATTTTATGGGTACAATCAAATATTCATCAACCCCCAAGATCAATACAAAACAACATTTACAACTATTTGGGGAATATTTTGTTGGGTCATGATGCCTTTTGGATTGAAGAATGTAGGTGCAACATATCAATGAGCGATGCCATTAATATTTCATGACTACATACATAAGATTTTGGAAGATTATGTCAATGAAATCCTAGCTAAATCTTTAACTAGACAAGACAATGCAAATGTCCTCCAAAAGATGTTTGAGCAAATACAAAAATACAACATGAGATTGAATTCGAAAAAACTGTCTTTGGTGTAGATAGTGGTAAAATTCTAGGGTTTATTGTATCTCACAAAGGATTGAGGTGGAAACAAAGAAAATTGATGCTATTGTTAACATGCCACCTCCTAGAAACATCTCTCAATTATGCACATTACAAGGAAGAATTCAAGCTATCTGTTGTTTTGTAGCATCTTTAGTCAATTGAACATTACCATTTACACATCTCCTCAAGAAAAATGTGCACTTTGATTGGAACGAGGATTGTAAATAGGATTTTTAGAGTTTGAAGGATTATCTTTCCACTCCACCTATTTTACAACCTACTATGCCAAACAAACCATTCATCCTTTACACAGTAGCATCAACCCATGCTCTCACAACATTGTTGGCTCAAAAAGATGAAAATGGTAAAGAGAACCCTATTTATTAGATTATCTAAACTTTTATTGATTATGAGAAATGATACACAATAATAGAAAAACAATGTTTGGATCTTGTATTCACTACATGTAAATCGAGACATTACATATTGAATGCTGAAATATATGTGATGATGAAATTCGATCCTCTAAAACATCTTTTTAGTAAAACATATGTATCATGATGCTTGGCTAAATGGGTTATGTTGTTAACAAAGTTTGACCTTAATTTTATTTCACAAAAATCAATTAAAGGACAAGCCTTAACCGATCACTTAGCAAATGCTCCCTCACCCCTGACATTACCTAATGTAGAAAATTCCCTAATGAGAATGTGTGGACTATTCAAAAAGATGAAGAAGCATGGGAATTATACTTTTATGGATCTAAGTGTAGAACAGGCTCAGACACCAAGGTTATAATAGTCCCACCCACAAGAAAACCTATTCCCTTATTCTATCGATTAAAATTACTATGCACCAACAACATAGCAGAATATGAAGCACTAATTGCTAGTTTACATGCTATTTTAGCTTTAGGAGTTTGAAATATCAAGATATTTTGTGATTCAAAATTAGTCATTAATAAAATAAATGGGAAATATTAAGCAAAGCATGACAAATTATCAAAATACAAGGATCTCACAATGAATTTGTTAGAGAAGTTTGAATAATTTACCATTGAAAACATCCCACGAAAGGATAATTGACATGTAGATGCAATGTCAAGTGCAACTTCTCTTATAACACCTCAAGATCCTTCAAAGGATTTCACTTTTATTTTCCAACCAATTATGAAACCATCAATCGAATCCAAAGCCGAAGAAGTATTAACAACAACTATAGAAGGCTTTAGTGAATGGTATACATTGATATTTAATTATTTAAAAGAAGGTACCTTTCTTGAGTCAAAAAATAAGAATACTCAAGATTGTCCTAGAAAACTAGAAACTAAGTATATAATTCTTGCCGATGTATTATATGGAAGATCCTTTAATGGTATTTTATTGAGATTTATTAAAGAATTCAAAATCCTCATAGCACTTGAAGAGGCTCATGCAGGTGCCTGTGGAGGTCATTTTGGAGGAAGATCATTAGTTCAAAAACTTGTTTACATGGGATACTACTAGAAACATATGGAAAAAGATTATTTCAAGTATGTTAAGAGATGTCACAAATGTTAGGAACATAGTAATTTGATTCATGCTCTTGCTTTTGAGCTTTAGGCCCAAATTCATTTTTGGCTATTCTTAGTGTGGGGACTAGATTTGATTGGAAAAATATCAGTACCTTCCTTTGCTAGACATACTTTTATAATTACTGTGACTAATTATTTCAAAAAATGGGTAGAAGCTATTCCTCTTCGATCAAAAACTGCTGATGTGATATGTCATTTCATATTGGAACACACTATTGCTCACTTTGGACTTCCTTCAATGTTAGTTTCTTATAATGGGACACCATTTAAGAATAATGACATGAAGAAGTTTTTAGAAACATTTCACATCCAATATTTCTTTTCAATACCTTACTACTTGCAATCTAATGGCCAAGCCAAATCAACTAATAAGACCTTGGAGCAAATCCTAAGGAATACAATAAACAAAAACAATAAGGATTGGCACACATAGTTGCTGTATGCATTGTGGGCTTACCATACTAGTATCAGAAAATCCACTAGGACTACTCCTTATAACCTTGTCTATGGTGTCGAGGTGATTATTCCCTTGGAGTTAGAAATCCCCACATTAAGGATTTCTCTTCAAGGACTTATTGATGACAACACTTATATAGAACAACGATTGCATTAGCTTGAGATGCTTGATGAATAGTGTATTAACGCTCTTGAACATCTCCAAGCTTATGCTAGAAAATTGAAACGTAGTTATAGTGATCATGTCATCCCTCATGTATTCAACAAGGGTGATTTGGTGTTATTCAAAAATCAATGTAATGTTAATGCTGATCCAACTAAAAAAGGAAAATTCAGTCCTAATTGGTTAGGACCTTATATAATTAATGAAAAAACTTATGGGTTTGGTGTGTACACGTTAACAAAAATGGATGGTGTATCTCTCAAAGAACCTATTGATGCAATAAATTTGCATAGGTATTATGTATAATATTCTTGAATAGTGTGAATTATAAAGCAGCGATTTTAGAGTTAGTGGATAACATTCTACACGCTCTCGTATTGCTTCGTTCTTGACAAACAATTATTTGTGTGTCTTGAATACTAAATTAATTATTTAAATTAACTTTTAGATTGTTACTTTATATTTCATGCTATTCAAGATAATCTTGTGTGTTATGTTAGATCATAGGTGCATTTAATTTAGCATAACATACTTAATCATAATGTTGCATCTAAGAGAAAATAGAATAAGTTTTAATTAGATAATGTAAAACATGTTAAATCATGGAGACATTCATTAAATAGTCTTACAAATATTATTTAATAAATCACATTTCCATTTAACATTAAATACATAAACATAAGTAATAAAATATCAAATGATCATATATATATCAAAGTTTTGTGTACATGTCATCAATATACACAATGCTAATGAGGTCTGTGACTGCTAGATCCATCAGGATATGGTGCTCACATCTGTCTAGAGGTGGTCTATTAGGAGATAGTGGTATGCGATCGTGATTGTGAAACGTCGAGTGCATTAAGAGAAAATTGTAAACCTTGTACCTATCCAAGGGCCTCTTAACGCTCCCCTACTAGCTGATATCTCTCCGCTTGAAGTTTGGCTATCTCCAATTGTAGTCTTTCAAACTCTACTAGGGTTCAAGATGTTTGGGCACCCTGGGAAGCCTCGACTCAATGGACACACCACTTGAGACTCTCATATGTTGCCCAAAGTTTGAGGTATGGCCCAAACAACTCTGGGTACCACTCCATGATGGGTAGGGGAACATAGTCTATATTAGTGGCCTCCTCATAGAATGATGGGGGAATTATCTCCATAGCCACCTAGCAATAGAGATCATGAAGGTCTCTCACAACTCTTGAAAGATAGAAATTATAAATATAATTAGTACACATCATGATATATATGGACATAAAATTAAACATAAAGCATAAGCATAAAATATAGCAATAAATAAAATATCATCACCTAGCTCCCTTGCTAGTTGTGTAAAGATAGCCTTGTCATGTGTAGGGGGCATGGAGGATGTGCTAGCCTCTCCATTGCTGTAGGTGTTGGTACCTAATATAGGCTGATGGTGATATAGTAACATGAATGGGATATGGCTCTTCCCACTCATGGCCCACTAGATCCTCATCTGCTACCTCATCACCCTCACTCATCAACCACTCCTCCTCCTAGCCATCATAATCAAGATCCATAGCCTCATCATACTCCTCATCTATCACATCTATGAATATTTCTACAGCCCTGAAGTATATCTCCTTAGCCTTGTCCTCCTCCTCATCTCCCTGATCTCAGAGTGGCCTTGCATGACCTATCAGCTCATCCATCAAGAATACAGGAGCTAGCCGTGTTGCTACCCACCACTCCTTGTAGGAATCTATGGTACCAATGTGATTAGCATCAAAGACTGGAGGCATATCATGATCATCATCATTGAGTCACTGTAGTTGACATTGTTGGTAGTGAACCATCTAGCATCGTCGGATCTCCGAGCACTCTGTACTGATCTCCTGAAAAAAGGTTCATGCCCTAGGTTCTATCTGGAACTATCCAAACTATTGCATGACACAATAATAGTAGAAAGGTTTTACTATGTAATCAGTTTTTCCTATAAAAAATCTATCCATCTGTAATCTCCTCATCTGATGAGTCTTAGTTGGCAATTGTGGAATAAGTTAGTGAGGTCTCAGTATGATCTCCTCACCCAATCAGTTGAATCAAACTCTCCAAAAATGTAAGTCACCATACTGCCATAGCCGCCTCAATGGATAAATGAATGCCTGAGGATACCCTAGGGATGATGTGCATGGAAATCCTGTCGGTCTAGTACACATGATATGATCTAGGCACAACACCTTCAGTAGCATATAGTGTACCATACTTTCAATCTCATGAAATTAAAATTTCCCAAGATCATAATATAGGTGCGTGAGGATGTTGCATCCCTAGACATACACAGTCCTATTCCCTTCCATCCCATGAATCATATGTACTAGTCCTCCCTCTAAGTGTTCTCCCCAACCGTTAGGGATGAGAGCTAGTGCTACAGTGAACATCATAATCTGTGCAACTAGTGGGACCCACAAATATAATAGTACAACTAGATCGATCTGTGGCCTCACCATACCATCATGAATTGGACCTCGAAGGAAATACTGCATATCATATTTCATCTCCTGAAATGACTGATTCACTAGGAAATGTAACCACTCACCCTGAATCGAAACTTGGAGTATGCAATGTACATCCTCTAGCATGATGGTCATCTTGTCAGTGGGAAGATGAAACATGCATGTGTCTGCATTCCACCGCTTTGTCAATGTCATCAACATAGCATCGTGGTACCTCATGGGGGAATGAGGTAGGCCTAGTACAACCCCGTAGTCTATAATATCTTTGTGTGCTCTATTGAAAGTGTGGGGGATAGGTCTCAGAGGTGACTGATCTGTTTGCCACCCTAATCCTGTTGTGAATGGGGAGGAATCTAACAAAAAGTAAAAATATGTCCTATAAGCATTCTATAATCTTAAATATGTACATTAACAATAAAAAAAGTGTACTAAAGTTGTTTTAGTGTACTCTCCTAAGGGTCATAGACACTTTAGACCCCTTTTGGGACACTTCATGAAGAAACAAGACACTTTGCGACAAAAGGGACACTTCACGATAAAAGGGGACACTTTGCAAAAAGGAGACACTTTGCGAAAAAAGGGGACATTTTGCAAAAAAAGGGGACACTTTGTGAAAAAAAGGGACGCTTTGCAAAATTTTTCTCCAAGGCCTTAAATTAACCTTGAATTGCATACAAATCATAAAATAAATGTGCAAGGAAAAAGCTAAGGTAGAAATCAACTCACCTGATAATAATGTTTGTTGCAGGCTACCTCATCTCCTAAGACGTCTAGTCTAGCAGGCACGTAATCTCGTCGGCTCAACATATTCAATCACTCTTCACCAAACTCAAGCTACAAAAAGGTAAATGACAAAATAGTTAGAATTTACTTCACTTTTTACTCTTATAAATGTTAAAATTAGGGTTTTTACTATATTAATGTTCAAAAGTTCCTTTCATTCAAATCAACATAATAGGTGCTAAAGAGCTCCATTTTTTATGCTGTTTATTGCATTGGAATCATGATTCCACTCCCTTCCTCATCAAATGTCTATCACTGTGTGGTATGGTACTTAGAAATAACCTATGATGTGACCTACCATATTCGATGTGGCTAGAATGCTACCTTGATTCTACCTCCATAAAGCAATCAAAATCAAGGGGGGGCATACATCTACCCTCGAATGTGATTTATAGAAAGAAGTTAGATACGAAGGATTTTGGACAACTAATGAATTCATGTTGTAGGATGTGGTTTCTAACATTGTGGTTTTGTAGATAGCTAGAGTGGGGGCTTCATTCTCTTGTATTATGATTGAACTTATATGTATATCCTTTTACAAAACATAGATTATTTTTGAGTCCTTTAGCTTGCATATGCATGTAGAGTCATATGGGCACTAAAGTGGGGGATAAATGTAGTGTAGAAAATTGTATTATCTTGAAAGTGATGCAATTTCACACTTAATTTGGACCCATTTTGGTGCCCTTGCATTAATTACCCTTTTAAATCATCATTAATAGGCCCCTAAGACCCATTGTTTTGGATCTTGAGGCTTATTTCAGCTAAAAACCCAACAAAATCATCTAAAACATCAAAAAATATAAAAACACAGCCTGAAAAATCTAGGGTGGGACTCATTCACCACCTTGGGAAAATGAGTCCCCTTAGGTGGAACCCATTCACCACCTTAGGTGAATAAGTCCCATTTGGGGATTTTTTGGGTTTTGACTAGGAAAATCACCTTTTTAATTTAAATTTTTGGTTGATGTAAGCTTTTGAGATCTAAATAACGGTAAATTAGGTGTTAATGCCTATATAAGCAAGTTTCTAAGTCATTATTTCATCTAAGAAAGCATTTTCAAGAGAAATTTCAAGAGAAAATAATCATGATCAACCCTTGACAATGCTAGATCTTGAATGTCTAAGGTGAATCATGATGGATTCTAGGTTGGGGAGATGCAACTAGCCATTAAGCCAAGCCTAATGACTTGTTTCCTAAGTGATTCAATCCTCTTATCACTCCATATTCAGCCTAAGGAAGGTGCAAGCATTAGTGAGGCTTTTTGGGTGATTAGAGATATCTCAAAGTAATTCATCCATTGCCATATTCTATTCATGCATCCCATTCGTACACATTAGAATAGGGTTGCATTGCATTTCAAATTTCCTAATCTTAGACACACTTAAGGTTAGGGTTTACATTCCTATTTACATGCATATTTCATTGTTTCTATTAAGGTTTAATTACCAAACTAGGGGTTTCACCGAGGCAAACCTTCCATAAGCAAATAAAGTCTATATTTTGTTTTGTTGGTCTTTTTGTAGATTCGGATTCGAAAACCAGTTTGGAAGGGAAGGACAAAGATTGTAGCACAGATCTGAACTTTGAATTCCCAAAAAAGTAGGATGGGTCTGATTCGCCAGAAGTGGCGAATGAGTCCCATTTCATGTGTTTTTTAGGATTTTTGCAGATTCAGATACCCTTTTTCTAGAAACCTATTCCTATGTAGAAACCCAGATCTAGGACTGATTCACCTAGATTGGTGAATGAGTCCTAGTAGGTCAAAAATTCATATTTTCTAGTGTTTCAGAGCCCATTCAAGTTTGCTTCAGATTCCTAGGTGCATACATTTCATTGTGCAGTTTTCAATTTATTTTTATTTGCACTTTTAGGTCACTTAGCAAAGGATTGTATTGAATTAGGGTTAAACATTTTCAGTTGCATTTCATTTGTCTTTCCAAATATTAGCTTGGTGGTGAACCCATCATTAGTTTATATTCAACCCTTAGGATATCCCTATTGCAAGGTCTCTTTCTCCTTTGCATTAAGATCTCTAGGGTTTGTTCTTGAATGAGAAAGAGTGAAGATTGTCATTCTAGATCCTAAACCCTATAAAAGGAACAATTTTCCACCTTTCAGTATTCACGACCATAACATTCTTCCAGCTATGATGAAGATATTTTATGCCTCTGAGAAGGGTTGGATTCTTCACGAGCACACAAATCCTTGTTAAATTTTGTAAAGTTATGTATATTCCACTCATGAGGGATGGGAGTTGAAGAGCCTCCATCATCACCATGGGGTGATGTTGTTGATGTAGAACCAAGTTGAGCAAATGAAACACAAGTATTTTTGGTTTAGATTGTGATATTTTTTACTCTCCCTTAAAGGATCCCAATCATCCCTAAAACATGTATTTGAAGATGAATTGTTTGTATATGACTCTTTGGACTTTGGTAGTGAGATTTTGGATTCTTCTTTGAAACAAGGTGTAAAATCTAATGGCCCTCGATTGTCAACTAATAGTTTTGTTATAGATGAAATAAAATTAGGATTACCATCAACTTGTATAGGCTCTACCTTTGAGGTTGGAATCAATGTATTAGGGGAATTGGAAGTGTTATGATCATGTTGAACTTATAAATTATAGCTTTGTTCATTTGTTTAATATATGCATATCTTGTTGTTGTATTCAAATTTTATTTCATAGTGAAGAGTAGATGGGATTCCTTTCATGGCATGAATCCATGGTCTCCCTAGGAGAAGGTTGCATGAAAGAGCTCTTGGCATTATATGGATAGGGGTAGGAAAAACTACAGGTTTGACCTCAATGGGTAATGTGATTATTCCTAATGGTTTCCTATTAACATTTTCAAAGCCATGAATAGTAACATCATTGAGTTGAATAAGCTTCTTGTCCACACCAATTTTATCTAGGAAATCAATGCTACAAACATTAAGGCTTTCTCCATTGTCTATGAGGGTGTGCCTAACTACATTTTTATTAATGACCACCTTTATCATGAAGGATTCATGTTTATTTTGGATTTAAAGCAAGGGCAATTCTTGTTGAGGGAATATGATATCCAAATTTGTCACTTGCATACAATCAAAGGAGGTTGCTACATCATTCAATTTAACAAAATATTGGATACCGTTTTTTCTACAAATTTTCTTGGAGCATCCTATTGTATGTAGGTGATGTTTCAAATCAAATCCCAAAGGGAGATGTTTATTGGAGTACAATAGAGTTTCTCAAGAAGATCATTCTCTTTACTTAAATAGTGAGGAATGTTTGATGTGTGATAAGTTGGTTGTTGTGAAATAGTTTTACTAGGGAGTTTCCTTAAAAAATTTAGGATAGCACCTAGAGGTAATGGAGGTCTAATAATAGGAGGTGACTTAGGAGGCTCACTAATTAAAGGAAATCCAATTTGTGTGTTCATAGCCTCAATTGAGTTACCTAGATGATCTTATATTGAGGGGGGATCTAATGTGGAATTAATATCTTCATCTATGCCATTCATCTCACTATTTGTTAAGATAAATGTATCATTAAAAGAGGGAGAAACAAGATTCCCATGATGCTCAATAATTAGGTCTTCTAACACAAAGATATCTTCATCACAAGTAGGAGAGGTATTGGGAGAAGAACAACTAGGATTTTCACATGATTTTCTATGATTGCATCCTCTTGCACAAAATATTTAGTGGATGATATAGGAGAGATGAAGTCCTTTAGGGCTTCATCTAACATGTCAAAGTCATCACAACTAAAGGTTTTGAAGGATATGCTTTCTCCAAGGTTTACCATTTCTTTTTTTTTGTTTTTTGTTTCGATGCTTTTTATTTTTGTTTATGTTTTCTAATGATTGCAAAATGTAAAATTATCTATCTAAGCTATGAAATGATGCTGAAAATAAAGGAAAATTACACATATATATCACTGTCCACAATTGAAAATGTAACAAATCTTTCCAAAATGTTACAAGAATTAATTAAAGAAGCAATTACTTGAATGCAAAAAACATACTTTTTCTTAAAATCACTGCTCAGATATGAGAGCATAAATAGAAAGGAAAAAAAAAAGTTGAAGATCACTCAGAAAATTGTTTGAAAATACTATACAAGGACTCATTTTCCCATGGTAGAATTTTCCATCCTCAAGGTTTTTTAAAATTAAAATTTTCAAATTTTGAGTTATTGTGTGTGCTTTCTATTTTTGGTTACAAACTGAGAGTTTTGTAACATTTTTTTCTAGATTAGGGCATGTAAATGCAATTGTAAATTAGGTCAAATGATGAACAAAGTGACTATTTTTAGAATGAAATTTGAACCTAAATATGAACTTAGATTATTGAATAATGATCTTGATGAAAATATAATGCAAGATGAATGCAAACCTAATGCAATTTTTCTAATTTTCTATAAATTTAAAGGATGTAAACATGCAAAATTAAACCATAAATGCAATGTTCAGTAATGCAAGTTTAAAGAACCCTAAATTTAATGCAACTAATGAAAATATAATGCAAACATAGTTCAAAACTTAGATCTAGGGCTGAAATAAACTTTGATTTTTAGAATTTTGTTAGACAACATCGAGTTCACCAAAATAAAATGTGGAAAAATAGGGGTGATGATGGGATGGTATAATGGATCTATTTTCCTTTATTTGATTAGGAAATGAGATCCACACAAATAATTACTTACAAACCTTAGGTGAGTCAACTCAATGAAGGAATCTGTTGATTTTATTATGATTAAGGACAGGGGTATTAACTTGAATAACACTTTTGGGAGAAAAACTAAAAATAGTAAATCACAAAAATTATGCAAGATAACACTTGGATCTTCAATTTAAAGCATAAAACAAACAAAAAAAATAAAATTGGTAGATCTAGAAAGGTCTAGAAATATTGTGCACCTATCATAAAAATCTTGTTTTAGAGGGTTGTCAAGGACTCGTTCACCTAGGGGAGAATGGGTCCCTATGCAAAGGTTTAAAATATGATTTTACAATCCTTGAGCCCTTTTTCTATACTCTTTATTCTGATAGATCCCACTATTAGAAAGACAAATATAAATTCAGAATCCGATTTTCTATGGCTTGCAAACAAAGGTGACAACAAATGCAACTTTGAAAATCTATTCTTTTGAGATCTTCAAATTTTCTTCAACCTATGAACCTACACATTCACAAGGGGGAAAAATTGTTTGGTTTTGGTGAATGGGGGTTTTCCTTGGTCAAACCCCATTTTTCTAATTAAACCTTGAATTAAAACAATGAAACATGAAAGGACTGATGAATGAACAAGTGCTATGTTGCAACTCACCAAACCCTTGATTTGAAACCATTGAAGGAATGATACTTATTAGATATTGCATGAAATGGCTCGATTATTGATGTGATCTTGATGCTTGAAATTTGTCTTGAATGCTTGAAACCTACATCATAATGTTATCTCCAAAAACATACATGAATACACATAACTTTGACATGATGATCTTGATCTTGATTGTTGTTGTAGGATGCATGATAAATCTACTCTTCAATTCTCTTGAAAATAATATATTCTCTTAGGATTGATCTCTCAAAAATCTAATGTTGATTTGATAAAATAACCTTGTATTTATAGGCATCTATCCTTAATTTCCCAAAAATTAAACATTACAAGTTGACGTTGAAATTTGAATTTGGGATTATAAAAATAACACTAAAAGCATGTTTTAAAATGGGTTCAAGGGCTTAGGGAAGACCCATTCACACATGGAAGAATGGGTTCTAGGTCCTTGTTCTTGGAACAAACATTACTCAAGGTAATTACGTATTTGTTGGCATCAATTGTTGTCGGGTTTCCCCTTTAGAAAATGTAATTTATTAGGATTGTAGATGTAAAAAGGGGCTTATTAAGGCATAATCAAGTCCAATTTAATTTAGGGGACCTAAAAAAATTGTGAAAATATAAAGGAGTACATTTTTCTATACTACATTTCTTAACTCACTAGATTGTATGGTTCAATGCTCTTCATGTTGAAAATCCACAAAGCAATTGTGAAGATTTCCAGAGTTTTTGTAATTTTTTGGATCCATTGATTCACCCCACCATTAGATTATGTTCCCTTCAATTAATATCAAATCCAATTTCCTTTGAAAGAGTTTATAGTAATGGAAAAGTAGCCTTTTTCCTTACTTGATTTGATAATTGACATTAAAACTGAATTAGTGATGTCTTGGAGTGGTGTTGTAATGTGTTATAAAAATTCACACTATTCTAGGACCTTTATTTGACTAAAACATGCATTAATTGATCATTTGTAAGGTTGTTGTAGAGTGTCATAACACACTTTCACACTTTTCTAGGATGTATTTGCTTAATTAAGCCTAATGGGCCCCTTTCTAATAAAATGTACATAATGTGTACCTTTTTTAAGTGTTGTAAAATGTTATAAGGAAATTTCACATTTATTTAGGTGGTCATTAATTAATTAAGGGTAATTGGAGTAATTAACCACTTTTAATTCAAATTTAAGCCTTAGTTTTGACACTTGCCAAAGATCTATCTGACAAATAATTTAATTAACAAAATATTTCATTGGGCAAGGTTAGGTCCTAGAAAATGGTGCTAGGAACCATTCACCCTAGGTGGTGAATGGGTCTTTCCTTAACATGACCCCCCTTTTTTAGTTGATCTAGAATGGGTTTTTAACCTTCTTTCAATCCCTTGGGGTTAGGTCCTAGGAAAATGAGCCAGGACCCATTCACCCAAGGTGGCAAGTGGGTCCTCCCTTAATGAGACCCCCTTTTTGAATTTAATTCTGGTGGGAATTTAATAATGTTTCATCCCAGATCTGGTGGTGACCTTAATTATTTGAATTTCAAGGTTAATCTCCTAATTTAATATAAATAAGGGGTTAATTCACTTTGTTTATCCTAGAAAGTTTTTGAAGCATCCTATCAATTCATTATAAGCCTTCAAGCATTAAAGTTACAAGCATTAGAGAATTACAAGAGCATTCATAAGGAATTTCAAGGTGGATTTCAAGAGTTTATTGTAGCAATTCAAGATCATACCATCATGAAAAAGGTTTAATGAGTGCATTCATGTTGTTGAGCTAAAGAGGTGGATTTATTATTGAAGATCTATTACAACCATTGTTCACATCACATTCAAGGATCCAATATCTACATTCTTCATGGCCACTACATGCTAGTTTGCATATTTTTTTCACAAGACATCATCCAAGGTGATATAATTTACATTATTTCATATTCATGCTTCATTCCTTTTTTTCATCATTTGGTTTGATTACCTACAAGGGGTTTGACTAAGGCAAAGCCCCATTCACTAATTTTTTTTTCCCTCCCTTGAGTGTGTGATTGCAGATTTATAGGTTTAACATCAAGTGGAGCAAGTTTGGAGCAAAATTGTCAAAGTTGCAAAGTTGCAAAAGTTATCATTCAAAGTTCAAAATCAAGGAATAAAAGCTATGGAGTTTCCTACAGGCTTTTAGAAGTTGATAATAGGGATTTTGAGAATGTAGAAATCAAGGAACATGACCCTAAAATTAGTTTTCTGAAACCCTAAAAGGACTCATTCACCACTAAAGGTGAATGAGTCCTTTGTAGCTCAAAAATAAATTTTTGACTAGCTACACAACTTTTTATGCTCTAAAAACTTCCTGCATAGTTGCTATAAAAGTTAGGTATGATTTTTTGTTTTCATTTTCATCTTATTTTACACATAATTTGAGTGTTTAGGGTCTTACAAAAATTTGTGGTTCATCCTCTTGCTCATGCATTTGGGTCTACCCTATTTTTCACCTAATCATTTTGGTGAACTCAACTAATTGAAAATTGGATTTTTCTAATTTTTAGAGTCTCTCTTTGCATCTTAAATTAGATCTTGCATTAATTTGCATTTAGATTTGAATTAATTAAGATCTCATTTAGGGTTACTTGTTGTGCATTGAAATCTTTCATATCATATAGGGTTTAGAGTTGCATTGTTTTGCATTTCTCTAAATCTAAAAATTACAAAAACAATCATTCATTTTTGAATCTCATTTAGATATCATACAATTGAATTCAAAAATAAAAAACAAAATTGTATTTCAATTTAGGCCTTGCATTTTATCTTTTCATTGCATTTTTACATTAATTTTTTGGGATATCTAAATTTGAAGCTCACTATCTCAGACCTAGAACTGAAAGATATAACTAAGAACTTGCAAGTAATTAAAAAAATAATTTTAAAATACCTAACCAAGACCCATTCACCCTTACTAGTGAATGAGTCTCTGATCAGGTCTGATCTGAATCTTTTGGCAACTAAAAAAGCATCAAAATTTACTTTAAAATTCATAGAAACTATAGACATGTAAAATTGACTTAACACCTTTAACAACCTGAAACATCTCGAAACATTTTGGAATCAACTTGAAATGTCTCGAAACAGCTCAGAACCAACTTAGAATGTCTCGAAACATCTCAAAATCAACCCAGAAAGTCTTGGAACATCTCAAAATCAACCTGAAATGTCTTAGAACATCTCAAAATCACCTCAAAATTTCTTAGAACAACTCTGAATCAACTTGGAATGTCTCAGAATGACTCCAAATCAACTAAGAACAACTCCAAATCAACTAAGAATGACTTTGAATCAACTTGAAACGTCTCGAAATCAAGTAAAAACATCTTGAAACACCTTATAATCATCCCACGACATCTCACAATGAATCAAATGACATCAAATGACATCAAACAACATTGAACGACATCAAATGACATCTGAAACCCTAATTTCCTCTATTAATTGAATAATACAACATTATTTAATTAATTCTCTTTTTCATCATTCTCAAAAAATTAAATAAATACCATTTATTTAATAAAGTCTTCAAAACCCTAAGTCTACTATTAATCGAATAGAACAACATTATTTGATTAATTCACGTTTCATAATTTCAACCAATTAAATAAATTACATTTATTTAATAATGTCCTAATCTAATCTTATTTCGTCTTGATTAGTCAAACAACACTAATTATTTGATTATGTCACTAATTCAACTTATTCCTCTAAATTAATTGAATTATTAAATCATTATAATTTAATTATCACACTTTCCCTCCAAAATTTGAATAATCAAATCAAACTATTCAAATCAATTATCAAAAATCAAACACAAAAAGGAATTAATTAATTAAATTAATTAATTAATATTCCTCACCCACTTTTTGATTGAGAAAATCATGGATTGCTAACTAAGCAATCTAATTTTTCTAACTCAACCATCTAATTCCTAACTAAACCCTAATTGATCAGTCAATTGCTAACTGAGCAATCAATTCTTGACTGATCAATCTAAAACCCTAACTAGCCAAACTATTCTTCAATCACCCAAATTGTGCAATCAAATTTTCATAATCTTCTCATGTCTAAATCCTCTCAACACATTTTGATCGTTGATCTAGATATTCTCTAGTGCGATCTTGATCATCGATTCAAATTATCTTTTCCTATATAACAAACCTTTCTCCTCACAAATGTAGATCATAATTTCAACTTACCTTATGCAACGAAGTGCTATCAAGATCACCATTGATAGAGCTTCCTCATTTCTTCAAACACAAGCATCGTTCATCAAGCTTTTGCATGTAAGCAATGGAGGCTTTGCAATGATACAACCAACCCAACATCATGCAAATACACTCAAACATGGGATGGTAAACTCTTCTTTTATTTTTTTGAATTCATTTTGAATATCTTAGGATCTCATTTCATTCAAATAGCTTAGATTTTTACATTTCATGAGTGATGGAATATGATAGATTAATTGTTTTGGATTAGATATTTTTTGATTTCAATCTTACATTTGATCATTTCCTTTGCATTTTCTTGATGTGTTCCTTCCCCCTCACACATTCTGGCATGCCCAATGGGACCTATTTCCTCCTTATTAATGTTTTTATGAGCAAATTTAAGTTACAAGGCTCCAGGAGCATTCAAGAGAAGTTTCATGCATTGCCTAACAAATACTCACTTTTGACTGATGAATTTTTTTAGCATTTTCCACAAAAAATGCATTTTTTCCATGGGAACTACACCTTTGCACTAAGATTAGTGCTTTTTCTCCAAAAAGCATGCTTTTATATCTTTCTAGGTTTGCACCTATACGAAAAATCTAAGCGAAAAATCTAAGCTTGTCTAATTTTTGAACATTTGCAAAATTTTCTTCTAAGCTTTTTATTTTTTTTGAGCATTTTCTCTGGAAAACAAGTGCACGGATCCCACACTATTGTAATGACCTTCCTTGCTAATATTTTGTTTGTTTTGTAGGAACTAATGGATTTTTATGTAGGATTTTGAACATACTAACTTGTTTTGTGCAGAGAAGATGATCGGTCCAAGATCTTTGGAGCCACAAATATTTTTGTTTATTAACTTAGAAATTTCCTTTTGGTGCTTTAAAATGAATAACAACAACTCTCACATTTGATTTGGTGTTGTTAAAATAAACCATTTTGAAAGCTTTCTAAGTTAGGAATTTCCTTTTTGTGCTATAAAATGAACAATAAAAACTCTCACATTTCTATTTGGGTGCTATCTAAAATGAACAAATTTAAAGCTTTCTAAAGTAGGAACTTCCTTTTGGTGCTCTAAAATGGATAAAAACTCTCACACTTGATTTGGTGTTATTAAAATAAACCATTTGAAGCTTTCTAAAGTCAGAACTCTCTTTTGGTGCTCATAAAAAGAAAATAAAACACTTCAATTTTGGGCTCTAAAAATGAACAAATTTCATGTTTTCATAATTAGGAACCTTTAAATTTGGTGCATAAAAAGAGTGCAAACATTTTTAATTTGTTTGATGCACGTACGATTTACATTTGTTGACTAGTTAGAGACAAGGCCTAATTTTCCTAGAAACACTTCAATTTTGGGGCTTAAAATGAACAAAATGTTTTTGTTGTTTTCACACCATTTCTATCTTAACTACTTGATGTCCTGAACACTTCAATTGGTGCAAAAATAAAAAGAACATTTATTTTATGTTATTCACATATTCCTAGTGATAACACCACTTGAGGTGTTTAAAATGAATCAATTTGCTATGAATTGTATGTTGTGTATTCATTGATTGGAAAAGCTAAATGTTTTTCTTCTACCCTCGTGCCTTTTGGTGATCTTGGGTGAGTGAGGACATTTTGAGCTTTGTAATTTTTTCAAGCATACCTTCTTAGAGGGCTTTCCTATTGAGACACATCCCACACTGGAGAACTCATAAGCAACCAAAGCAGTACTTTCATTCTGGACCAATATATAAATATTTTGTGAGTGTGAGGAAAGTTCATCACTTGCCAAGTGTGGATGTCCTATACCGACGTATTCTTCCTTAGAATCCTTGTGATGCATAAAAACCTAAAAGGGCTGGAAGGTTCTCAATTGAAGAAAATGCTGCATGTATAGGTGCCCAAAAATAATATCCCTAGAACATGACTAAGAGCCAATTATTTTAGAAGCCACCCTATTATCCAAAACATTCTTTGAGAGTGGTGCATCAAAATTTACTTTCGAGAAGTTACTTGCCATGTCCGACTACAAGCCCATTCCACAAGTTGTATGTAAAATTGTCTCTTCGGAGCATGAGGAAAGCCCACCTAAGAGGATGGTTTCTCTCCACTAGGGTTGTAATTGCTTGTTAATGTTAAACTTTCCCAATTACATTCAAAAAAAAATTGTGACATCAAATTATGTGTTTGATTTAAAGAAAAAGAACACATCAAATCAAACATTGAACAAGATGGTCGAAACAAAAACCCTTTGATTTTGTGTATAATTGTGAAAGAAGCCTTATGATTTTCACTCCTTGAAAGGATTTATCCTTAAAGGTTTCTAAACATTTTGGTTTTTATTTTCAAGTTGCATTGATCAAAGTAAACACTTTGGTAACTATGGCTTGGGTGTTGTGATTTCACAACTTGATCTATAGATATTCAGGTCACATAAATTAAATGCTTTTGAGTCAGTCCCATGCTATTATATCTTTTTCCATACTCAAGAACATAGAGGAAACAAATACACAAAGGTTACAAACTACCATTCCAACTCACAATATTTTTGCTAAACACTTAGGGGAGAACAAACTGAAGTTGTTCATAAGGTCATTGCTTGAACAAGACACTTGGAAAATCAGATTGGTCACAAAGTCTCTTACCCATTATTCCCATACTACTTATTTGAAGAAAAAATCCAACAAAACATTAGGATCATTCCTCCACTCAAAAAAAATCTATGATATCAATAGTTACTTGGAACTCACAGATAGTTCAAGTATCTTTCCCACAACATATCCTCTAGACAAGGAAGTGGAATATCAACCCTAGTTCTTCAGCATTTGGATTTCCAAAAGGTAGCCACATTTCAAAAAAAAAATCAAGCCTTATGGTTTATGAGTTTCATAGCAAACCACCCCAAAAAAACCATCACACCTTATGACTATCTAGTGACCTACAACTCCCGTTCAACAACTAGGCCTTGTAGCACCTATTATTCAACATAGTCTCACACACATTGAAGGTGCACAAACCAAAATCATAAGTATGAGAAACTTTATATTTGAGAAAAATGAAACACCCCTTTAGTTTCTTACCACATCAATTGTCTTAAACTAAGAGGAAGAAAAATAAAACATAGTAGCCAGAAGACCCATATTACTACCTCCTGCATGGTAATAGGTATGATCCTCTTGGAAATATAAACTGAGTGACCTTATGATAGGGTATTGGGCACCTTAACATCCCCGAAACATGTTGATGTATTACCAAAATTACTCTTATAAGGTTCACAACATCAAATAGGGAAACACCATCAGGGATTTCAAAATTACCATCAAGGAATAAATCTAGAACATCAAATTTCCCTAGATAAAATTGAGAGAGATCTTGAGTAAAAATTAAACGAAATCAAAATTCGACATATCACCAATTCCATGTGCAAAGTCAAAACATTACATATCCTCAACCAACAGACATTATTCCAAAAACACCTCAATATCCAAATCAACAACACTTCCAATATCTGAAATATCAAGAAATTTTGCAAGACCAAGGCATACTTCAAGTGAAATATCAAAATGTACCTCAAACATAGTATCAAAGAGTTTAGCAAAATCAAGAGAAAAATAATCAAGAAAATCCACAGAGGAAATATTACCAACTAGAAAGAAAATTCACCCCTTTGGGAGCAACTTTAGAGGTAACCATGCACAAACTGGTACAACAGGAACTCATCAAGATCATTGACAATAAAATTTATGATGAACCAAACTTTAAAATCCCTTGGTATAACAAGTACGAACAATGTGAGTTCCAAAAAATCAAGGGTCACGCAATGAACAAATGTGCTACACTAAAAAATCTCATCCAAGACCTCATTGATCAAGGAGAAATAACTATTAAAGGGCCATCTACTAATGACAACAATGATAATGTATCAACCTCAAAAGGTGAAAGTAACAGTCAAGGGCCATCTACCAATGACAATGTGGACAATGTCTCAACCTCAAAAGTTGAAAGTAATGATCAAGAGCTATCTATCATTGATCACATTAACAATGCCTCTATATCATTTAGTGAGTAAGAGGACACACATCAAGAATTTAATCCCAAGTATGATCAAACTCAACCACCCAAGGATAGAAATGATTTGGTCTAAAATATTTTGACATCATCCAACCTCATGATAGTACATATCGATGATCAAGAGACTCCTAAGCAAACACTTATACCCAATGCATAAAATCTAAGCCAAGAGCTATCACCCATATGCCCACAGTTTGAGGAAATTCAAGGATCTTTTATAGGAAATCCTTTCTTTGAAATTGATCCATGTCAAGAATGTGAACCAAAGCATGTCGAAGATAATACCATACAAAGTCAAGATCAAGAATCCCTATCATCAAAATACTACAATGACTTGGTAGATATCTTCCAAGACATCCAAGGCTTTCCAAAAGAACACATCCATATGAAAAGCACACATACATCTAACCATGAGATGCTTACTCTTAATGGACATGTAGATGATATTCATCCAAAAAATAGTATCATACTCTTAATAATGGTACCATGGAACAAGAGTCACCTACTCTTCACATCTGTACACATGATCAAGATATAGCAGAATCTATAGACCTATCAAAAAATGATCAAGAAGAAGCATTAAGATTAGAAACATCCTCCAGGTAGGTTGAAGATATTGAGAATGAAAATATGGAGCACAATATCCTAAAATAAGCAAAGATAATGGATAATATTGGGTAGCAAAGAAGTGGGTATACATAAGTCAAATGAGCACTAATATATTTTGAAGGGCAATACAATTATGATATTTCACAAGATCAAGTTGAAAATATCAATCTGGAAGTTATCCCACATATGAAGGATCCTATCAATGAAGAATCTATCACCTTTGAAGATCCACAATAGAGCAGAGAAGGATTAGCACCTTGTTTCCAAGGTAAGATATATCTGATTGCAAATGAAATTTCTCAACAGATGCATTATCAGGAAAAAGGATTAGGTCTACATGAGCAGGGTATCCTAGCACCAGTGCATATTATTGGCAATCCTAAGCATCAAGATCTTGGTTATTTAGCAAGTAAGGGATCTAAACATATCAGTGATACCTCTATAATACTGGGGGAAACTTTATCTAATGCAAGCATCAACATAGAGAGCATGAAGAGTCCTTATGATGAAATTGCTACCAACACTACAACTAGACATATCATGAATCATCATCCACATATACTTTTTCCATCTCATAGGGACCAACAACAAGAGAAAAAAGTTATACCCAAGAAAGGAAGAAGTCATTGAAACAAAAGAATCAACAAAACCAAATGGACAAGCAAGATACAAATGGATACAAAAGAAAAAGAAAGAAAATCATCCCTATCAAACTCCATTAGTCAAAGAAACTGTGAAGCAAAATCAAAAAAAGGAATTTCATCCATAAAAAAATTCCACCAATGCAAAAGAAATCTTCAAGAGAAACCTACAAGGTATATCAAGACGTTGGTCCCAATCGAATCTCTATATCTACCCATCATTGCTCATCATCCCAATTTTGGAGAGTCAAAGGTTCCAAACTATCAACTAATCCATCTGAATATCATATCCCTCAATGCATTTCGCCATCCAATATATCCAAATCTCACATTAACCATGTGTTAGCGTCAACTCTTTATCATAAGGACTCTAAGGGAAATCTATTATGATGTACACATCAAGGTAAATTTAACTCTGGTATCGACAAGGAAGATACAAATTATCAGGGGTTACATTCAAGCACTTGTATCCTAGAAAAATAACTTCTCCAAGTAGGATATTGTTGGAACATCATGAAAACAACAACCATATCAGCACCAATAGAATCTACATCAACACCACTAGGTGGTTTAACATGAGCAAAAAATTGTCATCATGATGAAAGCTTGGTAAACAAGCATCTTGTGTGACATCAAAAATAAATAAAAAACAAAAAAAATCAAGAAAATAGTCAAGAAAAAAATCGTCCTCTAGTGGAAACCACTATGGTGGCACTTTGGAGAAGTACCATGATGAAAACTTGGCAAGCAGGTGTCATGTGTAGAATCAAGCATCTACATGTGCCATTTCAGGTGGAAGCATCTCAACCTATCCAGAATAAATCACATCCATTTTTATCCCAATCCAACATGTCTTGATCTTGACAAATGTTTGGTGAACACTTTACACTTGCTTATGGAAAACATCTTGACATGGGTCAATATCATTGATCCTATCCTATCCAACATTATTTGTGCCATGAGGCATTTTCCAAAGGGGCATACTCTATCCAAACATGTTATCCTATCACAAGCTAATCCATCACCTACATTGCTAGACACTGGGGGGAGAGTACTTACATCTTGCTTCAAAATAAATCTTGATCTATGTCTTCTAGCTCACGTTGTGATCTAGGCATTTTCCAAACAATAAGTTGTGCCACATGGTAACCTTCCCAATTCATCCCAACAACAAGATATACCACCAACAAACTACCAAGGTAACCTTCAAAGATACCAATAATGTGGATTATTCCTTCACTTGAAAATTCTAAGATATCAACAGTTGCTTGAACCTCACATCTAGTTCAAGTAAGCTTTTCCACAACATATCCTCTTGAAAAGATAGTGAAATATCAATCCAAGTTTTCAGTATCTTACACCACCCCAGGCAAGAGGGTAAAAGTAAATTTTTTTTTTTTTTTTTTCATCCAAACAACAAGGTGTACCACATGGTAGCCTTCCCAATTCACCCCAACAACAAGGTATCCTACCAACACACTATTAGGGTAACCTTTCAAATAGTTTGTCCCAACAACAAGGTGTACCACCAATGCACTACGCAGGTAACCTTCAAAGATTCCAACAACATGGGTTATTACTTCACTTGAAATTTCTAAGATATCAATAGTTACTTGAACCCCACAACTAGTTCAAGTAAGCTTCTCCACAACATATCCTCTTGAAAAGAAACAGTGAAATATCAATCCAAGTTTTCAATATCTTACACCACCCTAGGCAAAAGGGTAAAAATCCAAAAAAGAAAAGAAAAAAGAATTAAAAAAAAATCAAAAAGAAAGAAAAATAGTAAAGAGAAATAGAACGTTCTTTGAGTGAAAACACTCTGTGGGGCTCTTAGAATAGGTACCATAGTGAAAACCTGACAAACGAGTGCTATGTTTGAATAAAACTTGCATCATTATCTATCGGTATTATCCACGACATCCACCCATTTAATTTCATAATAAAACAGGGTATCCTACCATGGCTTGTCACTGATTAAGGAAAGTCATCTTGTCTACAACTGGGGGTAGTTTCAAAAGGCTAGTCATGGATTAGATCCTTGAGAATTCTATCATAAAACATCTAGAAAACCACAAAAAATAAAAAACAATGGAAAATAGCAAAAAAGTCAAAAACATTTAGAAAACCACAAAAGGAAAAAACATCAGAAAAATATAAAAAAAAATAACATCGTTGGGTTATTCCTTCACTCAAACAATCTAAGATATCAACATTTTCTTGAACCTCATAGCTAGTTCAAGTAGATTTCCCGCAACATATCCTCTAGAAACAAAAGTGGAATATGAGTCTAGATTATCAATGTTTTGTACCCAAAAAAAGTTTATACTTTGAGTCAAACGGTCGAACTACGTGGTCTCTATGTGTAAAAAGTAGGAAAGGATTATTAGCCCTTGATACCCTAGGTCAATTCCCTTAGGTTTCCAACATGCTCTATTTCAACTTAGTCAAAAACAAAAAATCCAAACACAGTCAAAAAATACAAAATCCAAAAACATTCACAAAATAGAAAAAGGTCAAAAACATTCAAACCAAGTGAACTACGAGCCTTTGCATGTACAACGTAGGCAAGGCTTATCTTTGATGAGCCCTCGAGGCCATAGGTTAGTCCCCCAAAAACAACAAAAATAGCATCATAAAACTCAGAAAATCAAAAGAAACCATCCCATCCAACAAAATCCACAATAAAACATCACCCATAATAAAAAAACCATCACACTCACCCTTTGACAAAATAAACAAACAAGCAAAGCAAACATCAAAAGCTAGAACTTTCAAGCAAAAAATCATAGAACTCTGACTATAAACAATCGAAAACAAGGCCAAAAGTATCAACTACCTATCTTTTTTGACAAGTCCCAACAAAATCCTGAGATATGTCTTAACGAATCCGTTCCTATGATAGATATGATCAACACTGGATAATAGCCCTACCCCTAAAACAAATATGACAAGTGATATTGCAACTTTGTCTTTTATCTTTTTATAGTCCTATTGATAGAAACAAGGTTGGATCAAGTCAATCATTGGCTCAATGCTCTGGGTCTCCAGTTGATAACCCTTGGTGTTTCTCTCCACCACTCAACCTATAGGTCCCCAAAGTAATTAGGCACCCTTGGTCTTCTCTGCCAACCCTGCTATCAAGTTCCAAATCATTCACAATACTTTAACCAAGCATTTCTTGGTGCTTTTCCTCTCTTCACCAACTAGCCCTTAATCAGCTTAAAGACTGGTTAATCACTAAATTATTCCTAACCTCATTTCAGGGGTGTGTATAGGGTTTCAAAGCTTCAAAATAGTCTAGAGAGGGTTCTTGTTCCACCTCCATACACCTCTTCCCTATCGCTTTCACAAAACCCTAGTCTAGGGTTTGGGGAGGGCTACTAGGATTAGGCCTCCTCCAATAAGAAATATGTTTAACACTCCTTCCTGCTAAAAGAACACCATAACCTCAAAGAAAGAACCCTAGCTCAATTTTGTAACACTTCAATATTTTGGTGGTTTCAGCCTCTCTCAGGCCGTACACAGGGCTATTCCAGATTTTGAGAATTTTAGGGCTTTTTGAGCCTTTTCCTTGGACTATTTGCACTTTCCATTCTCTAGCTAAATAGTCAAGGTCTCTACCTTCTTGAAACCTTTATGGAGGTTCCTGCAACCACTACACATGCTACTACAACAAAGATTTAACACCCCTGTCACGTTAGAGTTAACATCTCACTGTCTTTCCCTAACCAGGCAACACAAGCTCGCCTAGGAAAAGATCATCATCTTGCTTTCATGACTCACCAAGACACTTATATTTACATTATTTACAATGATGGAGTTTTTCCTTGCTTCCCCAATGCCCATACTACCTGGTATGAATAGGAAACAAACTCAAAACTACATTTTCTGGAATTTACCAGTCAAAACAAAACTAAAACAAACACACAGAATTTACAAAATGAAAGACAGCGATAGAAAAGTTGTCTAAAAAGGACAATACAAAGCTTTAGAAGGATCCTATACATGATAACAAATCAAAAATTTCTTTATTTAAATCATCTACTTGTTGTTTCAGACGCAAGAATAGAAAAAAACTATATTTTCCAACACAAAATCACTATTTCTACTTGCTCTCATGAAACTGCCACCCTCAAAATCCTCCAACAACCTCAAAAGGTTGAGAAATAACTTTTACAATCCTTTGGAAATGGTTAGGTTTCCTTTTCTAAGCCTAAAATTGGTCAAAAACCTCCTGTTGTAAAACACAGTGTGTTTTGCAATCTTTTACAAAAGCTTAGGAAATGACCACAAAAGATTTCCCAATTTATTTAACTTTTACCTATGACCCAAAAGGTCCTCAAAAAAAATATAAATGGTAACCAAGACCTTACCAAAACAAAAAAAAGGAAATTTAAAACAAAATCTTCAAAACAAGTTTGCACTTAGGCACTTGGTAGGTGCTCATGCACCATTCTCCCCCTCTCAACACAAAGATCAAGGAACTTGAGGAGATATCAGTGATAAATCAATTCCTTGCTTCTTGAAATCTTCTTCTTCAACCCAGGTAGCCTTAGATTTAGGTTTTCCCTTCCACTTGACAAGGTGTTCCATGTATGCCTTGTGTCTTGTTGCTTTCTTCACCCTAGACTTCAAGACCTTCTCTGCCTGAGCTTGCTCTTGACTTGGAAGGGGTATATTACTGATATCCTTAAATATTTCTTGACTGTTCTAAACTTCATCATTGACTGTTCCCTTGTACCTGATCAAATCAGCAACATTGAAGACATGAGATATACCCAAATCTGGTGGAAGCTCTACCTTGTATGCATTCTTCCCATACTTAGCTAACACCTTGCATGGTCCTATTATTTTCATCTGAATTTTTGTTGACATACCCTTTTTCAACCTTGATTTGTTTAGATGAACCATGACATAGTCATCTACTGCAAACTGCACATCTCTCCTTGACTCATCAACTTTATCTTTTAATTTTTGTGTTGCTACTGTAATTGTCTTCTTAACCTGCTCATGAATATCCTTCATGGTCTAAGTGAAGTATTCTGCATGTCCACTCCTATTATTCTGAGATCCAAGGTCTTTGAGCTCACAAATTCCTCTTGGTTGCATCCCATACACCACTTCAAATGGACTTTTTCCTGTAGTTCTGTTCACACTATCATTATATGCACATTCAGCTTGGGAAATCACCATATCCCAGGTCTGTCCATATTCTTTAGTCAAGCACCTCAATAGGTTACCTAACACTCTGTTAAACACCTCTGTTTGACCATCGGTCTGAGGATGGTAAGTTGATCCAAATGACAAATTTGTTCCCAATCTGCTCCATAGTGTTTTCCAAAAATGGCTCATGAATTTCACATCCCTGTCTGATACAATGCTCAATGGAAATCCATGGATTCTTACAACTTCCTTGAAAAAGAGATGAGCAATATAACTTGCATCATGTGTAGTCTTGCAAGGAATAAAGTGACTCATCTTGCTGAATCTGTCCACAACTACAAAAACACTGTCAAAACCAGTTTTGGTCTTAGGAAGACCTACCACAAAATCCATGCTCACACACTCCCATGGTCTGTTAGGAATAGGCAGGGGATGATACAAACCAACATTTCTAGCTCCCCCTTTGGCTTTCATGCAAACAACACACAGTTCTACATACTTCCTAACATCTCTTGCCAACTTAGGCCAGTAATAAAACCTTTGTACCATCTCTAAAGTTTTGTTAATACCAAAATGCCCACTAAGACTGCCATTGTGTTTCTCTTGGATCAGATTTTCCCTCATTGATCCTCTTGGGACACATAATAGATTACCCTTGAATAACAATCCATTTTGTAGAGTATACTCAGCATATTGACTATGAAAATGGTTTGCAAAATCTACACATACCTTGTAGGCTTCTGAGAAATCTTCATCATCACCATAGAGGTCTTTGAAACTCTCCAATCCAATGCTTTTCAGCTGTATCTCTTGGACTATCAACATTATCCTGCTTAATGCATCTGCTACTTTGTTTTGTTGTCCCTTCTTGTGCTTAATTGTAAATGTAAAGGCTTGGATGTACTCCATCCATTTCAAATGTCTATTGCTTAACTTCTCTTGGGTGTTGATATAACTGAGTGCCTGGTTATCTGTGAAGACCACAAACTCTTTGGGAAGTAAATAATGCCTCCACTTCCTAAGGGACTGCACTAAACCATAAAGTTCTAGATCATAGGTGGAGTATTTTTGCTTGGCTTCATTGAGTTTTTAACTAAAAAAGGCTACAAGCCTACCTTCTTGACTAAGGACTCCTCCTACTGCTACTCCACTTGCATCACACTCAACTGTAAACAATTTATCAAAACTAGGAAATAATAGGATAGGTTGTGTTGCCACTTCTTGTTTCAGCTTTTCAAACCCTTTATTAGCCTCTTGACTCCATTTAAACTTTGTTTTCTGACCACCCTTAATTGTATCTAACACTGGTGCACATATACCACTAAAATTCCTTATGAACTTCCTGTAAAACTGAGCCAAACCATGAAAACTTCTTACCTCAGTTGTTGTGGTTGGTGTAGGCCAGTTTAGGATGGCTTCCACCTTGCTTGGATCCATCTTCAGCATTCCTTGGGACACTACAAAGCCTAGATACACAAGTTCTTGTTTGAAGAACTCACATTTCTCAAGGTTGATTGCCAACTGTTCTTCTTGCAGCCTTTTAAGTACCATCTCCACATGCTTCAAATGTTCTTCTGTTGTCTTACTGAAAATCAATATATCATCCAAGTAGACTACCACAAAAATCCTTGTGAAATCCTTAAGTACCTCATTCATTAGTCTCATGAACATGCTAGGGGCATTTGAGAGGCCAAATGGCATCACTTTCCACTCATACAAACCATCATTTGTCTTAAAAGCTATCTTCCATTCATCACCCTCCTTATTTATGATTTGGTGATACCCGCTCTTAAGATCTAACTTGGTGTAATACTGAGCACCTCCAAGGAAATTCATTAAATCTTCAATTCTAGGTATTGGGAATCTATACCTAATGGTGATTCTATTAATTGCTCTAGAATCAGTACAAAGTCTCCATTTACCTCCTTTTTTTGTTGCTAAAACAACTGGGATTGCACAAGGGGTGATGCTCTTTTGAATTAGACCTTGATCTAACAATTCTTCCACTTGCCTAGCCACTTCAAGATTCTAATCTGGTGTGAGTTTTTATGCTGCCTTGTTAGGTAAAGAGGCTCCAGGTATGAAGTCAATTTGATGACTTATTGCTCTCTTTGGTGGTAGAGTTGCAGGTGTTCCATCACTCACTATGCTCTTATACTTTTCTAGCAGCCTTTGAACTATTTCAGGTATGACTGTCTTCTCAGCCTTTTCTTCCTCTTTGGACTACATTAGGACCACATAACCTTCATTCCCTAGGAGTAGATCCTTGATGAACTCTTTGCCACTGCTCAACATAATGTTAGGAACCTTGGACTGTCCTTCATCATCCTCAATCAATGATTGCAGCTTGAAGGTTCTTCCATCCTTCTTGAATTCTATGGTGTTCTCCTTTCCATGATATATAGCACCTCTGTCATATTTCCATGGCCTGCCAAGAAGAAGATGGCATGCATCCATGGGTAGTACATCACAAATCAGCTTGTCTTTGTAGCCTCCAATTGAGAATTCCACTGTAACCTGCTCATTCACTAGAACACTCTGCCCTTTATTCAACCATGTGACCTTGTAAGGATTGGTATGAGGTACCTTCTACAATTTTAACTTAGTTACTGCC
Source organism: Sequoia sempervirens (assembly GCA_007258455.2). Lineage (NCBI taxonomy): Eukaryota > Viridiplantae > Streptophyta > Pinopsida > Cupressales > Cupressaceae > Sequoia > Sequoia sempervirens. Next base: position 85,902 of record VDFB02376091.1, on the reverse strand, counting down.
TCCTCAGAGATTATATTGTCTGTAGAACCAGAATCTACAATGACCTTGCATACCTTTCCCAATATCTTGCACCTTGCTCTAAACAAAGCTCTCCTTTCCTTGGGTTCTTCCTTGACCGGTTGTCTGATCAACACTCTATTAAACATCATATTTTCACCTACTTCTAATTCTATATGACTGATCTCAGGTGACTTGACACTCATGGTGTCCTCTTGTGCATAAGCTACTCTTTTCTCATTGCTAGATGAAGCTTTCTCCGGGCACCTATAAGTTGGATGACCTAGCTGATTATAGTGATAGCACTTCATGGTGGCAAAGTAGGAGTTACTTCTGCCTACTCCCCTTCCTCTATTTGAACCCCTTTGAGGTCCTCTTCCTCTATTAAATCCTCCTCTTGATGATGATGTTTCACCTCCATGCTCAGTAAGCTTAGATTCTCCTTGGTTCCTTTGATCATTACCTCTTCCTTGGTAACCTCCACGCTGTCCTCTTTGATCTCTGCCTCTACCTATGCCCTTAGAGGATTGATCATGCTTCCTTTTATTCTTCTCTTCAATCTTTATAGCCAGCTGATAACATTGGTGGACTGTCTTGGGGCTGAGTAAAGCCATCTCTTCCTATATGTTCCACTTCAAACCATTGAGGTATCTAGCCACTTTTAGGCTCTCATCTTTTGCCACATTTGATCTCAAACAAAGCTTCTGAAACTCTTCAGTGTAGGTGTTAACATCTTGGTATTTTTGTCTTAAACTCTGCTCTTCTTGTGGAGTTGGATCTCATAGTCATCTAGCATATATGCTTCCTTCACCTTAGCAACCATTCCTTTCCAGGTTGATATGGGCTGCTTTCCTTCTTTCTCCCTCTCAGTCTGAATAAACTTCCACCATGTCAAAGCTGATCATCTCAACCTTGATTTTGCAACCTTCACTTTCTGTGCTTCTGTGACTCCATCACACTCAAAGTGGTTCTCCATTCCATCTATCCAGTCCATGACCAAATCAGGATCCATCTTTCCATGGAATAGTGGTATGCCCTCAAGTCCTTTTCCACTTAGTGCTTTTAATGCCTTCAAGAAAGGCTCCTCCTCCAGAACAGGGTTAGGTTCAGGGACCTTGTCCTCCTCTGTAACCTCTTCTTCTTTTGGCACTTTACTTTCCAACTTCACCCTGTTTAGTTTTTCCTCAAGCTACTCCATTCTTTCCTTTAGAGACTTGTTATCCTCTTCTTGCTCTTCAACCATCTTGGGTGTTTCACTTGACTCAACTTTAGACATATAAGCTACTTTCCCAAATCTTTTGCAAAGCTCTGATACCAATCTGATAGAAACAAGGTTGGATCGAGTCAATCATTGGCTCAATGCTCTAGGTCTCCAGTTGATAACCCTTGGTGTTTCTCTCCACCACTCAACCTATAGGTCCCCAAAGTAATTAGGCACCCTTGGTCTTCTCTGCCAACCCTGCTATCAAGTTCTAAATCATTCACAATACTTTAACCAAGCATTTCTTGGTGCTTTTCCTCTCTTCACCAACTAGCCCTTAATCAGCTTAAAGACCGGTTAATCACTAAATTCTTCCTAACCTCATTTCAAGGGTGTGTATAGGGTTTCAAAGCTTAAAAATAATCTAGAGAGGGTTCTTGTTCCACCTCCATACACCTCTTCCCTATCGCTTTCACAAAACCCTAGTCTAGGGTTTGGGGAGGGCTACTAGGATTAGGCCTCCTCCAACAAGAAAAATGTTTAACACTCCTTCCTACTAAAAGAACACCATAACCTCAAAGAAAGAACCCTTGCTCAATTTTGTAACACTTCAATATTTTGGTGGTTTCAGCCCCTCTCAGGCCGTACACAGGGCTATTCTAGATTTTGAGAATTTTAGGGCTTTTTGAGCCTTTTCCTTGGACTGTCTGCACTTTCCATTCTCCAGCTGAACAGTCAAGGTCTCTACCATATTGAAAACCTTTATGGAGGTTCCTGCAACCATTGCACTCACTACTACAACAAATATTTAACACCCCTGTCACGTTAGAGTTAACATCTCACTGTCTTTCCCTAACTAGGCAACACAAGCTCGCCTAGGAAAAGATCATCATCTTGCTTTCATGACTCACCAAGACACTTATATTTACATTATTTACAAGGATGGAGTGTTTCCTTGCTTCCCCAATGCCCATACTGCCTGGTATGGATAGGAAATAAACTCAAAACTCTATTTTCTGGAATTTACCAGTCAAAACAAAACTAAAACAAACACACAGAATTTACATAATGAAAGACAGCAATAGAAAAGTTATTTGAAAATTCCAATAAAAAGCTTTAGAATGATCCTTTACATGCTAAAAAATCAACAATTGCTTTATTTAAATCATCTACTTGCTGTTTCAGACGGAAGAACAAAAAAAAATTATATTTTCCAACACAAAATCACTGTTTCTACTTACTCTCATGAAACTGCCACGCTCAAAATCCTCCAACAACCTTAAAAGGTTGAAAAATCACTTTTAAAATCCTTTGGAAATGGTTAGGTTTCCTTTTCTAAGCCTAAAATCGGTCAAAAACCTCCTGTTGTAAAACACAGTGTGTTTTGCAATCTTTTACAAAAGCTTAGGAAATGACCACAAAAGATTTCCCAATTTATTTAACTTTTACCTATGACCCAAAAGGTCCTCAAACACAATCTAAATGGTAACCAAGACCTTACCAAAACAACAAAAAGGAAATTTAAAACAAAATTTTCAAAACAAGTTTGCACTTAGGCACTTGGCAGGTGCTCCTGCACCACCTATCTTTTCAATTTATTTTATTGACTCATTCCTAGGATCTCTTGAGTATGTACATAAGGATTTATAGAAGAAGGAAAGGGGGAAATTGATCATCATTTCAGTTTTCTGTTTGTAAGATATTTTTGTAAAACTACCATGGCGAATACTTGCTTTATCGAGTGTATGAAAGTTGTGTTGAAACAATTCATGTAGCAGTTGCATGTTAGGTATTTCATACCTCTTTGTGTAAATGGTCTGAAATTCATGTAGCAGTTGCATGTTAGGAATTTCATACCTCTCAGTGTAAATGGTTTGAAATTCGTGTAGCATTTTCATGTTAAGGTTTCCCATACCTCTCTATGTGATTGGTCCAAAAAGTTTTTAATAGAACCCAACTATATACTTTAAAAAAATTTTTCGTATGTATCGTATGAACAAGAATACTCTTTGTTTGTAGAATCAAGTCCATGCAATGGATACAAAGTCACCTTGGTCATTAATACCTTGGTGCATCGTATCTATTTGCTACATCAAATAGGATTGTTCAAAACTACGAAGCCGCCAAGTAAAGCGAAAGCAACTCATCACTACTAGCAACTTCAAATTTCTATCTATCATCAGATATTTCTTCTAACTAACATCCATCCTGCATCCACAGTGTTGCTAGTACATATCATGATGATAATAAATCAATTAAAACATCATTTATCATGTATGGGGCATACATCCATCATATATCAACACCACACAAACATCATTTATCACAACGGTATATTGATCATCCATAATAAAACATCATATGATACAAAGTATGATCCATCCATCCATATCATATGCATACATCATCATACATCATCATCCATGAGGCATGAAATGAGGATGAATAGAAGAAGTTATATCTCATATATATCATCATAAAAAAAAGGGAGTACATCATCATCAGTGAGATAAGTGTGATAGGATAATACAACATCATAACATATATATGAGGCCTCGACTGGGCCGATGAATATATATACAAAAAATCATGTCTACAATATGTCTCTAAACAAAAACATAATATAGATCAAGTACACTGCCCAACAAAAAGGGAAACACTCTCTAGACTAGGTTGTCGACCACCATCTTGATCTAGTTGTCTAATAGGATGACCACCTACAATCATTTTAAACTCATGATATTAGGGTTTCACTCTGAACATGTAAAGCAACACAAAACAACACAAAAATGATGAAAAAAAAGACTTAGGGTTGCAAACAAGAAAAAACAAGCACATGTAAGGGTTTCAAGAAAATTCTAAAGTCAAATGCAATAGGAAAAGTCAAATGCAAGGGTTTTGAGCAAATGCTCAAAAAGAACTGAGCAAAAGCAAGCTTTTTAGGAAAAGGTGAGCTTTTCAGTCATAGGCGAGGAAACAAGGGTGAGGATCTTGGTCAAAGGCATGGATTTAAGTCAAAGGTGAGGATTAAGAATCTAGAGCAATCAAAAGCAAGCTTTTTGATCAAAGGCGATCTTTTAGGTCAAATGCTCAAAACAAAGGCATGGATTTCAGTCAAAGGCGAGGGTTTTCAACTAGAAAAGGTAAGAAAAATGATGAAAATGCTTAGAAATCATCAAAACTTTGCTATTGATTGGTAATTATGACTTTTTTTACCCTATCTTCAAATGACCATATCTTGGTCATACAAAATTATTTTTTAGTGCTTCTTTTTTAAAAAATGGGGTAGAATTTCATGATCTTAGCAATGGTGTAGGTGGTTTTCAATTTTTCTATAGTTAAATTTTCCATTGGGGTCATAAGCCTAACCTCAAACTTGAAATTTTTGGCCAACCTCTAGAGGGGGTAGCACAAAGTCCTACCAACATTCCACTAAATGCTGGGGCATAGTGGGGCATAATTTTTTTTCAAAAACTTGATCTCAAAAATAGAATCTTTGAAACAAAGCAACCAGTACTTTGTATCAAAGAGGGGCAAAATGTAAACATGTAAAATTGACTTAACACCTTTCATAACCTGAAACGTCTCAAAACATTTCAGAATCAACTTGAAATGTCTTGAAACAACTCGAAATCAACTCAGAACATCTTGGAATCAACCCACAACATCTTAGAACATCTCATAATCAACCCAAAATGTCTTAGAACATCTTAGAATCAACTTGGAACATCTTAGAATGACTCTAAATCAACTTGGAATGTCTCATAATGAATCTGAATCAACTCGAAATTACTTTGAATCAACTCAGAACGACTCCGAATCAAATTAGAACGTCTCAGAATCAACTCAGAACATCTTGAAACACCTTAGAATCATCCCACGATATCTCACAATGCATCAAATGGTATCAAACGATATTGAACGACATCAAACAATATCCAAAACCCTAATTTCCTCTATTAATTGAATAATACAACATTATTTAACTAATTCTCTTTTTCATCATTCTCAAAAAATTAAATAAATACCATTTATTTAATAAAGTCTTCAAAACCCTAAGTCTACTATTAATCGAATAGAACAACGTTATTTGATTAATTCATGTTTCATCATTTTGACCAATTAAATAAATTACATTTATTTAATAAAGTCCTAATCTAATCTTATTTCGTCCTGATTAGTGAAACACTGCTAATTATTTGATTATGTCACTAATTCACCTTATTCCTCTAAATTAATTGAATTATTAAATAATAATAATTTAACTATCACACTTTCCCCCCAAAATTTGAATAATCAAATCAAACTATTTAAATCAATTATCAAAAATCAAACATAAAAATGAATGAATGAATTAAATTAATTAATTAATATTCCTCACCCACTTTTTGATTGAGAAAATCATGGATTGCTAACTAAGCAATCTAATTTTTCTAACTCAACCATCTAATTCCTAACTAAACCCTAATTGATCAATCAATTGCTAACTGAGCAATCAATTGTTGACTGATCAATCTAAAACCCTAACTAGCTAATCTATTCTTCAATCACCCAAATTGTGCAATCAACTTTGCACAATCTTCTCATGTCTAAATCCTCTTAACACATTTTGACCATTGATTTGGATATTCTCCAACGTGATCCTGATCGTCAATTTAAAATCTCTTTTCCTATATAACAAACCTCTCTCCTCACAAATATAGATCATAATTTTAACTTACCTTATGCAATGAATGTTGTCAAGATCACCATTGATAGAGCTTCCTCATTTCTTCAAACACAAGCATCATTCATCAAGCTTTTGCACGTAAGAAATGGAGGCTTTGCAGTGATACAAACAACCCAACATCATGCAAATACACTCCAACATGGGATGGTCAATTCTTCTTTTGTTTGTTTGAATTCATTTTGAATATCTTAGGATCTCATTTCATTCAAATAGCTTAGATTTGTACATTTCATGAGTGTTGGAATAGGATAGATTAAGTGTTTTGGATTAGATATATATTTTTATTTCAATCTTACATTTGATCGTTGCCTTTGTGTTTTCTTGATGGATTCCTTCCCCTCACATAGAAACATCTTAGAAACATCAAACTAGTACCCATTCACCCTTACTGGAGAATGAGTCCCTGTTAGCTACTACTGTGCATTTCTAAAACATTAAAATCTTAATTTTTAGCTTTTGTTTGGTGTTACCTTTCTATTTTAGTTTCTTGATTTGTTGTTTGATCAATTCATTGCATTTAGCTTAAATTGCTTCATTTTAATGCATTATTAAAAGTTCAAAATTGCATCAAAACATTTCATTTTCAGCTTAGACTCTAAAAATTGCATTCTCAATTGTTGCATTGCCCCTTTTCTATTCTAGGGTTTGCACACTAGGGTTGTAAAACTTGTATGAGATTTACAACTTGGTGTCCTATTTGCAATGCTATTATAAGATGTAGTTTGAGGATCATGACATCTTGCAATATCTCACTCATCATGGATCTTGGGTTTCCTAACTCTCTTTCTGAATCAATTGAACCTCCATTGCTCATAGTTTGCATGTACTTCACTTCCCATGACTTCACCTCCTACAACCAATGTGCCTCTTGTTACTAACATTGTCTCTACCATTACCACTTCCACTCAAGCTTTTGGGTTTACTCAAAGCCAAGGTGGAATTCCAATCCCATCCTCCATGATACCAATACTCATTCCCACATACACCAATACACAACCTACAACAACATTATTACCTAAAAAAAAATCCAACCTACAACAACACTCCAAACTCCAAAAAAATCCCAACCTACAACAAAATTTCAACCCACAACTACCATTCAAAAAACCACAACAGTCATACCTACTAGCACCATATACACTTCCATAGGTATCCCCATAGGAAATGCTTCCAACACAATCATACCTCAACAATCCACCCTTAATAACATACAACTCACTAACCCTCCACATACATACAATACACCACCTTATTCCCCTCAACCCTATAACCAAAATGACCCTCTAATTAATTCACTTTTGGAAACCATGACATCCCTTCAACAACAAGTGGCAACATTACAATAGAACATAATGGTCAACCTTTGCAATACAACAAGTCCACCTTGTTTTCCCTTGACATATTAAGAGTACAAATGCCACAGGGTATAGAGGTCCCTCACTTTGAGAGATATGGTGGGAAAGGAGATCTTGTAAGCCATGTTTCTGCCTTCACAACCTTGTGTAGTGATTTCATCTGTGAGGATAAACTTTTGGATAAGTTAATCCCTAGATCCTTGAAGGATACTTCTCTAGAGTGGTTTTCATCTTTACCAAACAATTCAATTGGTTCATTCAATGAACTCATTGATGCTTTTTACAACCACTTCCATATTCACATGGATACCAAGATGACCCTTGTTGATTTAATGACATGCAAGCAAAAGAGGTTGAGAAAGTGACCGATTTCATAGGAAGATATCAAACACTTCATTCACAAGTGAACATTAAGATTCCTGATGCCAACCTTCAAAGAATGTTCATTACCAACTTACAAGATAAACTCCAAAGAAAACTTGAAATTTTGAGGTTTCCATCCTTCACATAGTTATGTACAACCCTTCATGACCATCAAAACTTGACTGGTGACCATGATGTGATAAATCCCCTTAGTCATCCTGAAAAGTTTAAATCCACAACTCAAAACAATTATCAACCATTCAAGAAATAAAATAAGAGATTTCTACAATTAAATCCTCCTCAGACAAGTCAACAAAACAATAATCAAGTGGCTACTATAAAAATGACAACTCCTTTTAGGATAGGGAGAGAGAATTCACTCCTTTACTTGATACCCTTCACATTATCATGTTGCAGCTTATTGACAAAAACATGCTTACTTACCTTGTATTAGAGAACATGATCCTACTATACCATTGCCTAAACACTTTTGAAAGAATGCTTATTGTCATTACCATATAACAAATAGACATAGTACAAAATACTATAAGCATCTTAAACATCTTGTGCAAAACCTTATTAATTCTAATCATTTACTAATCAGAGGTGTGAATGATCAAGGTAATAATTTTGTAGCTCCTAATCAAAATTTGCAAATCTTTACAAATCCCATGCCTAAGCACAATATTTCATTTGTCAAAGCTAGTGAAATGAAGGATGATGTGATGAATGTTGACATGAATGATGAAAATATGAATACCATTGAACAATATCCCACAAATGAAGTGATAGCATTTATTGAAGCTAGACCTCATAAGGGATTGACTATACAACCTATTGAAATTGCTTTGTCACAAAAGGTCATACCTGAATGTGCACATGATGGCCCTCTTTACATAGTTGGCCGAATCAATAATAATCCCACGAATGGGCTATTGATTGATCTCATCTATGGAGAGAGTGTGATCACAAAAGAATTCCTATATGTATATGAGCTATATCAAGAATTATACAATAACCCGAAACCATGGATCAATAAACATAATGGATTTTCTTACCCTATGATAGGCTCGATAGATCTTCCTTTAAAGGTGGAACCAAAAACATTAACAATCTCATTCTCCATCATCCCACAATCGGACCAATTTCATGTGAATCTAGGCTATCCATGGATTTTTCTCCATGAATGTTGTCCCTTCATTTGTGCATAAATATCTAAAGTTTCCATTTGGAAATGACATCTTCACTGTGCATCATAGTGGATTTAATCTTGCCAAAGCAGAAGGGAAATTTTCACTAGATTACTTTTGACATGAGCCTATGGAACCTATCAAGCCTTGTGAAGATTTATTTTTCAAATCATATCAAAAATTCAAGGAAAAGAAAATAGTAGAACTATCCCTTTGCAACATGCCTCAAACTATGACCTAACTAACCATCCTTGATGAGACAATGACTAAACCAAAAGCACTTACAACCATACAAGAACAATGTATAGAAAAAACTCCTACAATTTCCCACATGAGACCACGATATAATACAAAAAATCTTGTTGTCCCTCCTAGTGTCAAACACGTTTACAAAGTCAAAGATAAAGTAGTTGAGCAACCTCCTATTTTTTCTTCTAGTCCTCCCAAGGAAAAGAAGGAACATATGATTGAAAAACCTGCTCTTACACAAAAAATTGACAATAAATTGAAAAGAAATTGAAGTTCTAGAGTTCATAGATGTAGATGTTGTGCTATTGATCGTAGATTGAAAAATTAAGAAAACAATAATAACATCAAAAATCATAATCCCTACCTACACAAAACAATGCATGATGACTCTCAATCCCTTCCGCAAAATAAACAAGAACATTGCATGGACATTGTTATTCAACCTCCTATTGTGATTAAATAAGATGATGACATTGAAATTGTAAAGATTGATGAACAAGTGCATGATGAGTTGAATACATTGTTTTCTTCTTCCATGAGCTTAAATGATAAATCTCCTAAAAAGAGTGTTGAACTTGGTACGTGTCCTAGTTCAACACTTGATGTTGTCCCTTTTTCTAGTTGTCTACCTTCTAATTATACTGACCAAGATTGGGAGGCAGATGACTTTCTTTAGGTTGGCTCGCCTATGCCTTACTAGTATTTTACTTTCTCACTTTTCTTTATGTGATTGCATGTGTGTAATGTGACCCCCCATGATATTTCATTTGATGTGCCTCTCTCTTTTGTACATTCTTCTATATGTACATTCATTCTTCTCTATGTTGTAATCATTTCATTTGTCTTGTATTTTCCTTTTGGGGATGATGCAAGGTGTTGAGACATTTATGTCTCTTCCATATTGACCCAAATGCTTTGTATTTCACTTTTTCAATTGTCTTGTGTTTTCCTTTTAGGGATGAAACAAGGTGTCAAGATATTTATGTCTCTTCCATGTGGACCCAAAAGATTTTTCTTTATCTTTTTCATTTGTCTTGTGTTTTCCTTTAGGGGATGACACAAGGCATCGAGACATTTATGTATCTTCCATGTTGACCCAAAGTATTTTCCTTTATATTTTTCATTTTCCTTACGTTTTCCTTTTGGGGATGATGCAAGGAATCGATACATTCATGTTTTTTTCATGTTGACCTGAAAGGTTTTTCTTTGTTTTCACTCTCTTTGTGTCATTCTTCCAGATCTATGAGTATTTGTGGAATGATGATAGTTCCATGCTCTATGACAACATTGCAACACATACGTATTGACCCTAAATCCATAGGTCCCTTATGTATTTGTGGGGGAAACCCTTCCTTCCTATTTCATGATGTAGCTTATCTCAACAACATATGACTTGGAATAGGGTTTTTCAAGGAAAGATCTCATGTCTTAGGATAAAAAATATTGGATACTTTAAAGAAATTTCTCACAGTAATGGTGTAGCAACCACTTTAAAGTGGGGGCATACATCGATGACATATTTGGAAAAATTTCATGGCATGATTTTCCTATTTTTTGTGATGTGTCTTCTTCTTGATGGTGTCATTGGGTTTGATGTTGTACAAGAGTGTACAATCTATTGTCATGGCATGATGTGAATGAGGCATCCCATGGATGATGATCTGACACTTTTGAATTGTCCTCTCTTGGAGACATTAGGCACAATTCTCCCTAAGAGGAAGACCATTACATGAAAAAAGAAAAATCCCATTTAACAAAATTTTTTACATGAAAAAATCATTTACAAAAAGAATTTACATTGTGGTGCCTTATTGAAGTTATCAGGAGGATAAATTTGGTATGGTTAGTATGATGGCAAGATGATACACTAGCATGAATTTCTCATTATACAATGAAAATTTGACACACTGGCATGACTTCCTCACTAAAATACTTCATTGAGATAACTCACCTAGTAGATAGAGTAATGTTCCACTACCTTAGAGTGAGCAGCATATGTTATGGACAAACAATCCCATTCTGCATCATGTTAGAACAATTGTTCTTTATCGTTTGTTTTTGTTTATTTATCTTGGCCTTTGACAAGGTATAATCATGTATCTTGGTTATTGTTGCATACTTAAGTGTCTTGGATGTCTACTTTACTGTGAGTTTGACATGGGGTCATCCTCTCACTAAAGTGGGTGCAAAATGTAGTAATAGAAAAAGTAGCCTTTTTCCTTACTTGGTTTGATAATTGACATTAAAACTGAATTAGTGATGTCTTGGAGTGGTGTTGTAATGTGTTGCACACATTGACACTATTTTAGGACCTTTATTTGACTAAAACATGGCTTAATTGATCCTTTACAAGGGTGTTGTAAAGTGTTGTAACACACTTTCACACTTTTTAAGGATGTATTTTCTTAATTAAGCCTAATAGGGCCCTTTCTAATAAAATGTACATAATGTGTACCTTTCTTAAGTGTTGTAAAGTGTTATAAGGAACTTTCACATTTACCTAGGTGATAATTAATTAATTGAGGATAATTGGAGTAATTAACCCCTTCTAATTCAAATTTAATCCTTAATTTTGACACCTCTCGAAGATCTATCCCAACACTTATAATTTAATTAAAGCAATATTTCATTAGGAAAGGTTAGGTCCTAGAAAATGGTGCTAGGACCCATTTCCCCTAGGTGGCAAATAGGTCCTCCCTTAATAGGACCCCCCTTTTTCAGTTGATCTAGAATGGGTTTTTAGCCTTCTTTCAATCCCCTGGAGTTAGGTCCTCATAAACTAAGCCATGACCCATTCGCCCAAGGTGGCGAATGGTTCCTCCCTTAATGAGATCCCCCTTTTTGAATTTCATTTTGGTGGGAATTTAATAATGTTTCTTTCCAAATTTGATGTTGGACTTAATTATTTGATTTCGGGGTTAATCTCCTAATTTAGTATAAATAAGGGGTTAATTCACATTGTTTCTCCTAGCAAGTTTTTGAAGCATCCTAGGAATTCATTCAAGTTACAAGCATTAGACCATTACAAGAGAATTCATAACGAATTTCAAGGTAGATTTCAGTAGTTTATTACAACAATTCAAGATCATATCATCATGACAATGGTTTAATGTATGCATTCATGTTGTTGAGCTAAAGAGGTGGATATAGTATTAAAGATCTATTACGGCCATTGTTCACATCACATTCAAGGATCCAAGATCAACATTCTTCATGTGAAATACATGTTAGTTTGTATATTTTTTTCACAACACATCATCCAAGGTGATATCAATTACATTATTTCATCATTTGGTTTGATTACCTACAAAGGGTTTGACTGAGATGAACCCCCATTCACTAAAAAACAACAAGTTTTTCCTCCCTTGAGTGTGTGATTGCATATTTATAGGTTGAAGATCAAGTGGAGCAAGTTTGGAGCAAAATTGTCAAAGTTGCAAAGTTGCAAAAGTTGTCATTCAAAGTGAAAAATCAAGGAATCAAAGCTATAGATTTTCCTATAGACTTTCAAAAGTTGATAAAAGGGAATTTGAGAGTGCAAAAATCAAGGAACAAGACCCTAAAATAATTTTTTTGAAACCCTAAAGGGACCCATTCGCCACTGAAGGAGAATGAGTCCTTTGTAGCTCAAAAACAACAAATTTTTAACCAGGTACACAACTTTTTATGCTCTAAAAACTTCCACCATAGTTTCTATAATAGTTAGGTAGAATTTTTTATTATTATTTGCATCTTATTTTACACATAATTTGAGTGTTTAGGATCTTAGAAAAATTATTGGTTCATCCTCTTGCTCATGCATTTGGGTCTATGCTATTTTTCACCTAATTAGAGTCTATCATATTAAGGTAGATTCAGGATGGCACATGAAAGTTCTTTAGGAAACAAAGTACTAGATTTTGATGGATCTAATTTCTATTTTTTTAAAGTTAGGATGGATTCATATTTGATGGCTTTAGGTATGAACTTATAGAATTTAGTTGTAGAGAGGTATGAAATTCCTAAACACCCTCATAGGGATAAGATTGTAAAGAGGTCTTATGAAATTAATGCTAACACTAGGAATGCTCTTTTATGCGGTTTGACAAACATCAAGTTTTCAAAAGTGATGGAATGCATATAAACAAAGGAAATATGGGAAAATTTGGATACTATCTATGAAGGTGTTGATAAAGTCAAAGAAGAAAAGTTGCAGACTTACAAATCTCATTTGGAAGGTTTGATGATGAAAGAAGATTAGAAAATTGCTACATTTATGCTCTGGGTTAATGAAGTTGTCAATAATATTTGAGGTCTTGGTGAAACCTTGGAAAAGAAGATTAATGTGAAGAAGGTACTCATATCCTCACCTAGAAGGTTTGATCCTATAATTTTTTTTATTGAAGAAGCTAAAGATATGAATAGTTTAAAGTTGATTGAGCTGCATGGAACATTAATAACATTTGAGATGAGATTTGAAAGTGAAGATTCTATAAGGAAAGAAGCTTATTTTAGAGTATCTTTGAAGTAGGTTGATCAAGATTATGATTTTGGATTAGATCTAGAAGAAGAAAATTGTCATAAAGTTGCAAAGAGGTTTTGCTACGTATAAAGGTAAATTTCATTTCAAATGTTTCAATTGTGGAGAAGTTAGATATTTTATGGCTAAGTGCCCTCAAAACAATAATAACAATGGTGAAAAAAAAAAATCAAAAGAAGTATTTTTTAGATAAATCCAAAGGAAAAATAAAGCAAAAAAGTTTTATACTAATGAGGAAAAAGAATAATATTCTAGAGAAGAAGATGATGATGCATCTGGTGATGAAAATGGAAAAGTTGTATTCATGGATTTTGAAACTACTGATGGTAATGCTGAAATAAGTTCTAGAGAAAAAGGAGGAGAAGAAGTAGCTCTTGTGGATAATTTTTTATGGGCTGGAAAAGAGATCAAGAAGTTGAATATCATGATTGTAGAAGAAGTAACAACCAAAGAGAAAATAACAAAAGATTTGAATATTTCTAAAAAGATGATTGTTGATTTGAAGATTTAGGTAGAATAAAGCAGGAGCATCCAGTGGTGTGAGGGCAATCTTGCATCACCCAAAAATATGATTTCCATTTATGTTCCTTTTGTTTGCTTTTTGTAGATGTTTTTGCATTTCTGGATACCCTTTTTGTCGAATAAGAGTTCCCAACTTTCAGAACTGCTTTTCTACTTTTTTTGCTCAACTGCTATTTTTAGCAGGTGTGAATTTGAAGGTGTGGGAAGAAAAAAATTTATGGGAAGGTTCATGATGGAAAAATAAGAACTTTGGTGAAAGAATAAAGTCAAGATCATTCACGGTTTGAAAGTTATTCACATTCCAGTTTTTGCTTTTTGCCCTAAAAAACCTTTTGAGTCCAGTTTGAGGCACTAAACGGTCCTGTATGGGCCCAAAAATCATCAAAACTAGTAGAGCCAATTCTTAGTGCATTCTTCACTATGAGACCTTTTCGACGGTGCAAACGGTTCGAAAAACGAGGTCTCAGATCAAAAGTTATGGCTTCCAGAAGTTGGCTGAATTTTGGAAAATTGCCAATTTTCAAATTAGGACTCAATGTTTGAATTTCAAATTGTAATTTTGGTGCCAAACCACCAAAACTCATATCTCGAATGTTGTTTTTGGCTCCAAACCAGAAAGGGGCTATTTATGGGCTAGTTTCTAATTTTTGGGTAGCTTTTTGGGGAAAGAGTTCACATGCTGCGAAAAGGGGGATTTTCTGTAATTTTTCTAAAACTTCTATAGCTTGCATGTATCGTAGTGCTCAAGGATTTGGGATCCTCTGCATGTAATATTTTCATTATTGAATAATAAAAAAGTTTGCTAGTTGTGTGCATTATTTTTGTGTCTTGAGTTTTCTCCCTTGTCAGGTGGTATCAGAGCGGGTTTTCTTGAGCGTGTGGACAGATCACCGATCGTGAGGTAGTTCACACAAGGACTGTGGTTGTGGGTTCAAGGTATTCAAGATGCCTTGAAGAGTGATTCCTGGTAGGCATGGTGGTACCAGAGGTGGTAGAGGTGGTAGAAATGCTGGTGGACAAGATCCATTTGTGGCTGAGGGTTTTAGAGCCCTCTAGAGACAAATTGATGCATTGCGGGAACAAATGAGAAGAGGGTTAGACCCGAGAAGGAGAGGAGAAAGAGAAGATGAAGAAGAGGTGGAAGATATAGATGTAGAAGAGGAAGAAGAAGTGATTGATCAAAATAAAATTTGGTTGATTAGGGCCATTTCGAAGATCAGAGAAAGAACTTGAATAGAAGTCCTCAGTTATTCTGAAAGTCTGAACCCGGAAGAGTTGATCGACTGGATCAATGAGCTAGAAGAGTATTTTGAGTATGAAGAAGTAGAGGACCCAGATCGGGTTAAGTTTGCAAAAATAAAGCTGAAGGGCCATGCCAATATCTGGTGGAAAGAGGTCTAGTTGGAGAGAAATCAAAGAGGAAAAGGAAAGATCAACAGTTGGGATCACGTGGTGGAAAAACTGAAGAAGCAGTTCATACCAGTGGACTAAGAGTTAGATCTGTTGAAGAAGTTGCAAGGGTTGAAGCAAGGAAGTAGATCTTTGAAAGAATACACAGAATATTTTCACAAGATGATCATTAGAATGCTCCATGCAAAGGCAAACAAGGAGAAGGTAGCCCGTTATCTGAATGGGTTATGACTGAGCATTCAAGAGGAGCTAAGCCTGATCAGAATGACCGCCATTGAGGATGCATACAAGTTTTCTCTAAAAGTTAAGGAGAAGTTGAACAAAAGATTTGACAGTAAGGAAAAAGGAAGAGGAGGTCAAAGAGGAAGGGGTAGTGGAAGATCTTCTGGGAGCCGAAATGAGGATGAAAGGAAAAATGAAGATGTGGGTACCAGTCGAGTCTAGAAGAATGATAACTTCTACCACCCTTGTGATCAAAACAGTGGTGATCGAAGAGGTAGAGGATGAGGAAGATCTGGGCCAAGACCAAGAAGAGGTGGTTTCAAAGGAACTTGTTTCCATTGTGGTGAAGAAGGGCATTGATCCTATGAATTTCCACAACACCAAGGAAGGATAGACAGAAGGCTAGAAGGTCATGGAAGGGTTGCACATGCAGATGAGGAGGCTCAATTTGAGCATTCAAATGATGCTGAAGGGGAGAAGCCCTAGTGGTTAGAAGAGCCCTGGTGATTGAAGAGAAGAAGCCATAATAGAGGAAGAATCTATTCCGCACAAGGTGCAAGTGTGAAGACAAATGTTGTGATGTGATTATTGACAATGGGAGCACCGATAATCTGGTGTTAGAAGAGATGGTTACAAAGTTGAAGCTGAAAAGGGAAAGGCATCCACATCCATATCGGATTGCCTGGTTGCAGAAAGACCACAAAGTCTTGGTCAATGAGCAGTGCCTAGTGAAGTTCAAGATCAAAAGCTATTGTGATGAGGTACTAAGTGATATCATTCCCATGGACACATGTCACATGTTGTTGGGGAGGCTGTGGCAGTACAATAGGCGAGTTGTACATGATGGCCATGCAAAAACTTATTCCATTATGAAGGATGGAGTTCGCCATAAGTTGAAACCCCTAAAGAAGGATGAAGAAAAGGTATGTAGTAGTGCTAGAATTTGTTTGTTGATGGAAGGAAATTTTTAGAAGGCATGAAGCATGAGTGTATGTGTTATGCATTGATTCCTAGAATGGAAAAGGAAGATAGTGAGAAAGTGCCAGTAGAAGTTTCTAGACTATTGGTTGAGTTTCAGGAGATTATTTCTGATAACGTACCTGAGGGTTTACCACCAATGAGGAAGATCAATCATCAGATTAACTTGATCCCTGGAGCTAGTTTTCCAAATAAGGTAGCTCACAGAATGACTCATGCAGAAAATGAGGAGTTGAACAGACAAGTTCAGGAGTTGTTGAGAAAGGGTTTGATTCGAGAGAGACTGAGCCCATGCGCAGTACCTGTAGTACTAGCACCGAAGAAGGATGGGGAGTGGAGGATGTGTACAGACTCCCAAGCCATCAACAAGATAACTATCAAGTACAAATTTCCCCTTCCAAGGATGGATGACCTGATGGACTATTTGAGTGGAGCTCAGTACTTCACAAAGATAGATCTGAAAAGTGGATATCACCAGATCCAAATTCGAGAGGGTGATGAGTGGAAGACTTCCTTCAAGACCAAGGAGGGAATGTACGAGTGGTTAGTCATTCCATTTGGGCTAACCAATGCACCAAGCACATTCATGCGGCTCATGAACAAGGTACTGAAAGAGGTTTTGGGAAGTTTTGTTATTGTATATCTAGATTATATTTTTATTTTTAGTAAGACTTTGGATGAGAATTTAATGCATATTCATAGAGCTTTTGAGAAGTTGAGAGAGGAGAAATTGTTGATTAATTTGAAGAAGTATAGTTTTGTGAAGGAGTTAGTGTACTGGGGGTTTGTTGTCTCGACAGAAGGTCTCAAGATGGACCCATAAAAGGTGAAAGCTATTCTAGAATGGCCTACCCCAAGAATTGCTACTGAGGTGAGATCTTTCCATGGTTTGGCTAGTTTTTACAGAAAGTTCATTAGAAACTTTAGTAGTATTTGTGCACCCTTGACTGAAACAATGAGAGGGGATAGAAAAGAGTTCAAGTGGAGCACTGGAGCAGCGAAGAGTTTTGATCTGTTGAAGCAGAAGGTGATAGAGCAACCAGTTTTAGCCCTCTCAGATTTCAATAAGGTATTTCAGGTGGATTGTGATGCCAGTGGTTGCGCCATTGGAGTAGTGATGAGCCAAGAAGGTAAGCCCATTGCCTATTTCAGTGAAAAGTTAAATGATGCAAAGAGAAAGTACTCTGTATATGATTAGGAATTTTATGCAATAGTTCAAGCATTAAAGAAATGGAGACATTATTTGTTATTGAAGGAATTTGTTCTGTTTATTGATCATCAAGAATTACAATATTTGAATAGTCAAGGAAAATTAAATCAGAGGCATATGAAATGGGTATAATTTTTGCAAAGTTATACCTTTTTCTTAAAGCATAGGAGTGGGAAGTCGAATAGGGTTGCAGATTCCTTAAATAGGAGGAAAACATTGTTGACAGAGATGCAGATTGAAGTGGTTGGGTTCAACGAACTCAAGACATTGTATGCTGAAGATCCTAATTTTGCAGAAGCTTGGAAAGCTTGCAAGGAGCCTGTTACAGTTGACATGATGAAGTGGTTGGATTTCATAATCCAGGATGGCATGTTGTTTAAGGGAAGTCAATTGTGTATTCCAAGGAGTTCCATGAGGGATAACCTAATAAAGGAGAAGCACAATGGAGTAATGGCAAGACATTTTGGTCAGGATAAGACCATTTCCATTATCAGTGAGCATTATTATTGGCCTCAGTTATCATAGGATGTGAAGAAGTTTGTGCAAAGTTGCAGGGTATGTCAAATGGCTAAAGGAGTGAGCCAGAATACTGGGTTGTATCATCCCTTACCTGTACCAGAGAGGCCATGGGAGGATATAAGTATGGACTTTGTTCTTGGTTTTCCAAGGACATAGAGAGGGAATGATTAAGTATTCATGGTAGTTGATAGGTTTTCAAAGATGGCACATTTCATCCCATTCCAGAAGACCTATGATGCAGTCCACATTGCTAACTTGTTCTTCAAAGAGGTGGTGAGGCTACATGGTCTGCCAAAGAGTATAGTCTTAGATCGTGACACAAAAAATTTTGGATACTTTTGGAGGACCTTGTCGAAGAAATTGAAAATTGAGCTGAAGTTTAGTTCTGCACACCATCCACAGACTGATGGGAAGACTGAGGTTGTCACCAGAAGTCTAGGTAACCTATTGAGATGCTTGGTAGGAGATAAACCCAAGGGATGGGACTTGATCTTACCCTAGGCAAAATTTTCTTACAACAATTCTGTCAATATAAGTACTAGTAGATCACCATTCCATATTGTGTATGGAGGTAGTCCCAAGACCATTTTAGAATTGAGGAAGATGGACCAAGAGAAGAAGACAAGTGTTGAAGCTGAAGACTTTGCAGAGCACATGAAGAATATACATGAGAAGGTAAGAGAACATATTAATAAGATGAATATGCAATATAAGGCTAAGGCAGATCAAAAGAGGAGGTATAAGGAGTTTTAGATTGGTGATGAAGTGATGGTCCACTTGAGGAAAGAAAGGTTTCTAGTGGTAACCTATAGCAAATTGAAGATGAAGAAGTTTGGTCCCTGTAAAATTTTGAAAAGGCATGATTTAGGGAATGCATATGAGGTAGAGTTGCCGGATGGAGTCAACATTTCCTATGTGTTCAATATTTCAGATTTGACCAAGTATCATGAAGGTGGCACAGAGGAAGTACCAACGATAGAACAATGTGGCATTCCAGCACCTACTTCAGAGAAGGAGGAGATTGAAGAAATCTGGAGAGCCATGTGGGAAGGAGTACCAAAAATAGGCAATATGAAGAATATCTAGTGAAGTGGAGAGGAAGGCATGTGGAAGATTCATCCTGGCTATCCAAGGCAGAGGTTGACAATTTGGGTTTTCCTCAACCATCTGAGACATGACAGGGTCACTTCTCAAATTACCCTGGGTGTCTGATGCAGGAGCATCCAGTGGTGTCAGGGCAATCTTGCATCACCCAAAAATATGCTTTCCATTTATGTTCCTTTTGTTTTCTTTTTGTAGACATTTTTGCATTTTTGGATACCCTTTTTGTTGAATAAGACTTCCCAACTTTTATAACTGCTTTTCTACTTTTTCTGCTCAACTGTTATTTTTAGTAGGTGTGAATTTGAAGGCATGGGAAGAAAAAAATTTATGGGAAGGTTCATGATGGAAAAATAAGCACTTTGGTGAAAGAATTAGGTCAAGATCATTCACGGTTTGAAATTTATTTACGTTCTAGTTTCTTCTTTTTGCCCTGAAAAACCTTCTGAGTCTAGTTTGAGGCACTAAATGGTCCCGTACGGATACATCAATCATCAAAATTGGCTAAGCTGGTTCTCAGCGCATTCTTCACTCCGAGACCTTTCCGATGGTACAAATGGTTCAAAAAACGGAGTCTCAGATCAAAAGTTATGGCTTCCGGAAGTTGGCTGATTTTTAGAAAATTGCCAATTTTCGAATTAGGACTCAATGTTTGAATTTCAAATTGTAATTTTGGCACCAAACATCCAAAACTCATATCTCAAATATTTTTTTTGGCTCCAAACTGGAAAGGGGCTATTTATGCACTAGTTTCTGATTTTTGGGTAGCTTTTTGGAGAAAGAGTTCACATGCTAAGAAAAGGGGGATTTTCTATAATTTCTGTAATTTTTCTGAAACTTCTGTAGCTTGCATGTATCGCAGAGCTCAAGGATTTGGGATCCTCTACATGTAATATTTTCATTATTGAATAATAATAAATTTTTCTAGTTGTGTGCATTATTTCTATGTCTTGGGTTTTCTCCCTCGTCATAGAAGGAGAAAACAAGTTGAAGAATTTCCAATAGAGAAGTTATCAACAAGAGAAAGATTGTGAAAAGATTGAGGAAAAGATTGTTGTAGATAGAAAAGAGCTAGGGAAGGAAAATGGGAAACTACAATTGAAGTTTAGTAAAATTACTAAAATATTAGAATAGATATTGGAAGGTTAGAAAGTTTCACATGGAAAAAATAGAGTTAGTTTTGAGGATAAAAATAAAAAGGTGACAAAAAAATTCAAAGAAGAGTATTAAGGAAAGTTTGGAGGTGATAGTTTATAGAAGTTCAAAATTAGAGAAGACATTGACATGTAATAGAAGCATGAATCAAAGTGATAGATTTGTTGAAGTGCATAACAAAAAGAGATCTGAAGGACAAGGATACAATACTAGGTTAAGTTTTTCTTTTTCTAGTTATTGTTTTAGTTGCAATGAATATAAAAATAAGGCTGTGGATTATAGAAGAGTTTAGAGAAGAAGAAATAATTTTATTAGTAATAATGCATTTGCACCTCTGTTCAATTTCAATGTTATTTATTTCAAGTGCAATAATTTTGGACATATTGCAAATAACTACAAAAGAAATTTTGTGAGTTACCTGTTACTAGAGAAAGGAAAAAGTGATGCTAGAGAAAGAAGGTTTTGGAAGAGAAGAATTCTGAGAAGTCTTTGATTTCTCAAACAACATTTAATGCTTAGAAGGAGAGGAAGAACCTGTGGATTATTGAAAATGGTTTCTCTATTCATATCACTAGAGATACAAGTAAGTTCATGAATTTTAAAGAATTTTAAGGTAGTTTAGTTACCCTTAGAAAAATGTTAATTGCTAAAAAAATTGTTAAGGGTGCTTTAAGTCTTGATGGTGGTAAGACAATGAAACATGATGTTTTATATGTTGAAAGATTAAAACATAATTTTTTGAGTATCATTTAGATGTGTGATAAAGGATATCAGTTATCCTTTAGTGTTGATGGTTATGAAATTAGAAAATCTAGTACCAATAAGTTGATTGTTGAAGGAAGCAAGATAAATAGTGATATTTATAACCTTAGTCAAAAGCTTTGGACAAGTTCAAAGCATTTAACATTATGGTAGATAATGGAACTGGAAGAAGAATCAAAGTCTTAAGATTAGATAGAGGTGGATAATTTAAAACTAAGAAGTATGAGAGATTTTATGAAGAGCATGAAATCTAGAGGTAATTTTTTGCTCCTAGAACACCGCAAAAAAATGAAGTTGCTGAAAGAAGGAACCATACTATATAGGAAATGGAAAGGACGATGTTATGTTAGGAATTTTTTTTGGATATGTATTGGAGAGAAGCTACATATACAACTATGTATATTTTGAATAGAGTTCATATTAGACAGAAGATAAAGATGACTCCATATAAGTTATTGAAAGGAAGGCCAACATTGGTAAGGCACCTCAAAAATTTTAGAAGCAAGTTCTACATGAAGAGAGATGAGGAGAATTTTGGTAAGTTTGACTGAAGGTCAAATGAACGTATTTTTCTTTGTTACACTTTAAGAAGAAATTCTTATAGATGTTATAATAAAGGTTGAAGAGGATGGTTGAAAGTACAAGTGTGATAGTTGTTGAAACTATTCAAAGTACTACAATTCAGGAGGTTGAAGAGAAAGAGGAATCAATTCATATCAATATTGAAGAAATAGAAGAGGAATTTGTTTTAAATAATCTAGCTAATTTTGTTTAGAAAAATCATTCTATGGATCAAATTATTGGTGACAAAGACAGTGGGGTTCTAACCCAGAATGGGATAAAAAAATAAAAATAGGTACATTTTTCTTTACTCTCAAAGATAGAACCTAAGATATATAAGAAAGCAAGCAATAAACAAGGTTGGATAAATGCTATGGAAGAGGAAATAAATTAGATCATGAAGAATGAAACTTGGGAACTTGTCCCAAGGCCTAAGGACAATTTTCTTTCAGAAGGCTATACATAATGAATTTGAGATGTCTATGTTAGGAGAATTATCTTTCTTCTTGGGGTTTTAGATTATTCAATTTGACAAAGGAATTTTTATCTCATAGAACGAATACATAAAGGAGATGTTGAGAAATTTTGGAATAGAAGACTACAAGCATATCAGAACAACTATGGTTATCAGGTGTAAGTTGAGCAAGGATAATTACTTTACTCTGGTAGATCAAATGTTGTATTGGTCTATGATAGGAAGGTTTTTGTATGGCACAACATATATATTGGATATTATGTAGGTAACTAGAATGGTTTCCATATTTTAGGTAGCACCTAAAGAGACTCATGTGAAGGTGGTGAAATTATTTTTTTAGGTATTTGAAGGCTACTTAATATTTTGGTCTTTGGTATTGAAAGAGTGAAAACTTCACTCTTATAGCATACACAGATGCAAATTGGGCAAGATTTGTAGACGATCAGAAGAGCACTAGTGGTTGTACATTCATTCTTTGAGATAGTTTGGTGTCTTGGTTGAGTAAGAAGCAAGAATCAATTTATTTATCTACAATAGAAGCATCATACATTGTTGCATCATTATGCTTCACTTAGGTACTTTAGATGAAATAGAACTTGAAGGAGATGAAGGTTATTTTTGAAGACCTTATCACTATTCTTTGTGATAACAAAAGTACAATAATTTTTTTAAAGAATTTGGTGATGCACTCAAGAAAAAAATATTGCAATTAAATATCATTTCTTTAGAGAGAAGGTTTTTGAGAAAGAAGTAAAGTTGGAATATGTGGATACAAAGGAGCAGGTTTCAAACATATTCATGAAGCTAGTTCCTAAGTAGACATTTGAGCTTCTTCAGTAGAAGTTGGGAATTATTACTCCCTCCTCTTGATTCAAGAGGGAAGTGTAGGGTGAGGGGGAGCTTGGTCTCCATACCACAAGAAGGGTTGGTGCTCTTTCAAAAGTGTCCAAAAATTGTAGTACATGGACTCAAGGGAGTCCATTCAGGAATAGGGTTCTAGATGAACTGCAATTATGAGGAGAAAGTGAGAATATTGATATCATTCTTAAGGGATAAAGTGTTGATCCTTTCCCAATGATATCAAAGGGGGAGTAAATAAGATAAAAAAAATTCTTTTGAAAGAATATATCCATCATAGGGGGAGATAGAGTTGAATTGAGGAAATACTAAAAGTGAATGTTGAATATTTCATAGGGGGAGTAATTGGGACAACACATGAATTATTCAAACTTATTCTTTTTGTTTCTCTAGTGTGTGTCTTGGTGGTCCCAACATTTTTTTGTTTTCCATCAATGAAAAATGGGAAGATTAATGAGAATAGGTTGTCATTGATGTTAAACTAATGATATAAGGTCATTGTTTTTTTCAGTCTTTATTGAAGAGTGTTAGGACTGGCAACTGAGAAGGTTGTCAGGATGAAGAAGTATTGTAGGAGTACACATATTGATAGCATTCTAAAGGTTCTTGTAGTGTGTTGTTTGATAGTGTGTAGGATGTATAATCTTTCATATCTTGTATCATGTCAGTTGTGGTGTGACTTCCTTTAGACAGTTCATGTATCCATTATACCATGTTTGGTATGTAGTTAGTGAATGTGTGTGGTGATCTAGAAGGATATCTTGTTGAACACTTTGAATATTAGGAGGGGGGGTAAATTAGTATTCCCTAAAATACATTAGCTTCATCAAATTAAATATTCATTCAAAGCATCATATCAACGTTTACTATAGAAAGGAACATAGAAAGTATAAATCACATCAAAAAACACAAGAACACCATATTTTACATGGAAAACCAAAAAAGGGAAAAACCACAGTGAGGATTAGCTCAACATATTATAACTAGTCATAATATATTACATAATGGTTCACTTCCAGGTTGAATCACTATCTGGAGAATAGAGAATAGAAGAGATGGCTCACTACTATGAGGAAGGGTGGCTAACTTCCAAATATTTGAACTGATACAATACATCTACCATATTCTGAAGACAATTTAAATTAAGCTCTATAAATTGATATAACACACTTTATGCTTTACTACTATCAAAATTTTTAATGTAACTCTTCACATCACAATCATATCACACTCTACTCTTTTTCACATCATCCAAACACTCACACATACAAAACTTCCACACAATACCAAAATTATCTTACATTTATATGCATTACCTTCATAAACACTTACAACATCAGTTAGGTTAGCCTAACTAGATGAAACATACAAAGAAACAACTTTTCAACTCAAGATCCAACCACAGATGCTTCCAGAACATGTAATGTAATGCCTTGCCATGTAAACCCTAAAGGACAACAAAACATCGCACAAATTTTTTTTTTGAAAGAAAAACACTGCATAAGATGAATATGTACATTCATTGCATGAAAATCAATTATGCATATGCAAATTCATCTACATCCTTTTGGGTACACAAAATGGTCATTACGAACCCTATACTTTTATCAAAATGAAAGAGAATGAAAGCCAAGGATTACATAATGATAACATACAATCATCCATGATCCAAAGAGAGGAAAACAATACATCATTTTATTACAATTCAATTCATAGATCAATAGTACAATTATGAAGCATATTTCCATAGATACAACACATCATGGATACAATAGTACAATTACATAATGCTCCCTCACATCATCGAGAAGAGTACATAAAGTACTAGAATAATACATCAATGACGAATAAGGTACAAAGTGAGGATCAATCTTTAACCAAGTGAAACTTTGGAGGCTCCGCATTCATTTCTGCATCACAAACACAACCTGGGAACCCAATGGGGTGCATAGCATGTTCCACCCAACCATGTGGACCCTAAGGTCCACCCCACATGCTAGGAGTTGGTTGGAAAGACCCACGGCCAAGACAGACAAGCAAGACGATCACAAGACTAAACCACAAGGTCAACCAAAGCATAACATACAACAATCTCAATGACCACTTATAAGGTGACTAATTCCAGAGCCATACAAAGAGAAAGGAAAGGGATACTATAACACCAATAATCATATACTCCCAACTGAAGGGTATGCAAATACTTGGGTTCCCAAAGAAAATCACATCATGACTTGGCTTATAAATTCGTCAAAACAGATGATAATTCAATAGAGAATACAATCATTCATGAGAACGTAAAAATCAATCTTTCATCTCCAAACACAATTCCATGAAATTGATGGAACTTCATTAATTTTTTCTCCTTGTGTTCCATTCCTACCCTGCCTGGTGTTACTGGTCTTTCATGGTGTTGGAAATTTCTTAGGGTTGGGGTTTTAGCTTTGCCTACATGTAAAACCCTTGTGTTTATTTTACGCCTTGGTTGTGATCTTTTTGCTGTTACTTTTTGAGGGGTTTTAAAATGACTTATGTCCTATCGGTTCGTCTAGGCTTGGTCCCTTTGGTCTTAATTTTTATTTCCTCCGCGGGTTTTATTTTCCTAAGTCTTGGTTCGCCCCATGTTTCATCATTTGAAAACAACTTATGTCGTTGTTTACCATTGGCCTAGTGATGCCCCTTGTCCTTTTAATAAATGTTTTATTTTGCAGAGGGATCATATTCGTGCTACCATTGATCAATTGCCTTCAAATATCAACGGTTTCCCACCATCGTGTGATCGGTAATTGCAGGATCTTGGTTGATCATGATATCACAGGCGGGCGCCATGTGCCCTCTCTGAAGGATGAAATTTTTGTGACTGTTGATCAGCTACCATTTGATCTCATCCAGTCCCCACCATCCCACGATGGCCCCACCACACTGCTTTGGTTGATCGCGATATCATGAGCGAGCGCCATGTGTCCTATCTAGAATGACTGAAGGGGATAAAGTTTGAGTGATCGTCGATCAAATATTGTCAAGATCAACGGTCACCTGCCATCATGTGATCAAAAGTTGCAAGAGATTTACTGAGTGCGATATCATGGGTGGGCGCCACGTGTCTCATCTGATGAAGCTGAAAGAATAAAGAAAATATTGTCTAGCCTTAATACATTAAAAGGCAGGTTACTAAAGTGATTCTTGAGACACACATGTTCTAAATCAATGGATCTATTATATTCGAGGTGGGAAAGCTACTCGATGGTTATGATAAGGCTGGCAATTGTGATGAATGAACGAGATCATTAATGCTCAAGATCCGCAGTTGCCTGCCATCACGTGATCCAAAGCTGCAGGGTTTTTACTGATCACGATTTCATGAGCGACTGCCATGTGGATTTCCTTGGTAGCGTATGGTATGGTGGCCTCCTTATTGCTACGTTGGTGATTGTGTTAGCTTATTTTGAAGGTGGTCATTCAATGATTTGATCTAACTAAAGGATTGATGGCTAGAATTTAAATTTGCATCAAATATGATTGGAGCCATTCGTGCAGCGCACGAGTGAGCTTTAATGGCAGAGGAGACACTTACTGGCACAATTTGATCAAAGTAAAATCAATTCTCCTATTTTATTTGTATCACAAAGCATCCAAATATTTTGTGGAGTAGTTTCGGAGCCAAAGGAGAAATTGTGAGTCATTGTAGCCAGAATTTGGGATTTCTGCAAACAAAGCCATGAGTTAATTTTTGTGCCTCCCAGTCACTCTGTACTTGAATTTGAGAAAAGATTTGTTGTGCTTGTCATTGAGCTTGTTGATAAATGTGTTAGGGCTATAGTTTAATTATAGTTGTGAGCTATAATTTTCTATCTCTAGTTAGCCCTAGCTATTTGAAGTATAACATTATAAAGAGGCCCTAGTTTGTCTAAGATGGCACCGCCAAAGCAGCATTCTGGCCAAATTGACTATTCAAAAAGAAACCAATATGATGATTTCCTGGATCAACTACCCTTTTCAAAAAAATGATAGAAAGAAGGGATTGGTCCTAATGCAAGGGAAAATCCTAGGGGAAGGGTTAGTATACAATTGCTCCAACATAGCCGATGCTAGGGTTCCCTCACAAGCTTGGAAATATTCAGATTGTGGTATGGATAGAGGAATTTTCCTCACCCCTTTTCAAATGGCTGGATGTATGACATGGGGAAACTAGTGGTGCCAAATGTGTTCCTTGATGTAGACTTGCTTAGGGCAGTGGCTGCAAGATATGACCCCATCACACAGGTAATTAGGGATAATGATGGAAGGGTTTTATTAAGCATTAACAGAGATGATATCCAACATATTTTTGACTTGAGTGAACCGAGTGAAGACTTGGTTCCTATCAATCTTGAGGAAATGAAGCAGGAATGTGCAAAGTTGAAGTCTCTTCTTAGAGCTAAGTTGCTTCTACCTCATCTGGCTAGGGCAGGAGGTTCAAGATTTCATATCAGCCCCAGTGACCAAGAACCTTTCAAATTAAATTATTTTTCCAAATCATTTCTTGACCACTTTCTATTCATTGTGTCAGATTTTAGGTTTCAGTCCTGGTGCGGTGATGCCCATTGCATACATGTTCATGGGGGTGCAAATACAACACCCTAACTTCTATGTGACATATGACTTTGCTTCTTTCTTGGCTGAGAGGATACATGAAGGGCTGTCAAAGCTGCAGAAAAATGATACTGACACTCAATTCTTTTGGTACTCTATGCTGATGCATATGTTCTTGTTCAAGAATGTTGATTTCTTCTCTGAAAGGATGAAATTAAGGCAATCGATTGATGGAGAAATATTGCAAGTATAGATATGGGCTGTAGATTTATCTTAAAATAAGGAAAGTACCAATTATGTGCAATTTGATAATTGTTTTTCTTCCAGATTGAGGGCTAGATTAATGGTGAATGTACCTAGGATCCCTAAGGAATTACATGATTTCCTTAGGCCAAAGGGGAGGAAGCCATAATTAAAAGTCTTCCATAACTGGGGTGACGTTATCCCATACCTAGTCAATACTATTTTGAGAGTATACAGTTTTTAGGGAGCCCCTCATATACTGCCATACAATGTGCCACCAAGAGTGTGGTTTGCATAAGTTATCTGGGAAATAGGTTGTATTCATGAGGACAACCTCACTGGAAGGGGTAAGAGAACATTTTTCCCTGATTATACAGTGGTTATGATTTTTTATTTTCAAAGGGAGGTTGGGTGCATTTTGAGAAATTCTTTGAAGATTATCATTTGAGGTGTGGTCCAAAGTGGCAGCATGATCTTGAAGGTTTCTTTGCTCTTTTTAGACAAAGAATAAAAGATGGAAAGTTTGTGCATGAATTCAACTTCCCTAAGGACCTGATTAGAAATGAGTTTGACCTAAATAAGCAAGAGTTGAACAAGTAGAAATGGATAGCTTATGATAAGATATTAGATATTGTGCACAAAATAGATCCCAAGTATGATACATTGTTGGAGTTCAGTCCATACCATAAGAAAATTTATTTTCTAATGGAGAACTTCAAAGAGATTATGGGAACTTTGAGAACTAAAAAGGTAAACTTAGAGTTGAGTTTGGGTGTACAAGAACAAGGTGCCAAACCAATTGAAATAAGGCCATCATATTATCCTATAGAAAGGTGGCCCAATTATAGGAGGAAAAAGGATAGTAGCAGTGATGAAGAAGTGGATAGAAAAGGAAAGCAAATAATGAAGTTTCCTTCACAACCAGGTCCAAAATTAAAAGTTCTTGGGGAAATTAAAATAATTGATTTAGAATCATCACTAGAAGATAGTCCCTCATCACCACCATCCGAGCCAAGCCCTAAAAGACAAAAGATCGATCAACCACAGGAGGATCTGATAGATGAAATTATTGTTACTGATCAGGACATGTAGGTTGGTATGTCTTCCCCTCCTAGGCCAACTGAATTGGTTTTATTTGATTTAGATATGAAAGACAAAAGTGTACATGATGCAAGAATGGAAGCATGTAAGGAGTTTCTAGATGACAATACATTTGTAAAATCTCCCGTATTCTTGCAATTGGTACATGGAGGATGAAATTTGAAGAATATCAAGATAAATGTAAGAAGAGAAGAAAACTAAGGCCTGATAGGTTAGACCAGGAGAATGATGAGGAGGTGAAAGATGAATTAATGGAAGAATTTAAGAATATCACTCTTGAAGAAGGAAGGAAATTGGTGAGTTAGGCTAGTGTATTGATTTTGCCTGAATGGGACATTGCGGATGCTATAGCATTTAATGCTATTTTAAAGTCCAAGCATGCATTGCAAGACTTTGAAGAAGAATTCAAGGCAACACTTAAAGACTTTGCTTTCAGTGAAGAGTATGAAACCTTGGAAATTTGGGCATTGGCCCCACAAGGGAGAAAACCAGATATTTTTGATATTAATCCAAATTTCAGAGGAGGATTAATAATAAAGAGAGCTTTAGAGACCTCAACCACCGAAGCCACTAATTTGATTATGAATGTGACCAAATTGGCCTAAAAGATTGTTGAAAGGGAGGAGGCTAAAAATAAGAGCCTAATGGAGAAGTATAACCTTTTGATTAAGGAATACAACAAGATGTAGCAGAAGAATGTTGAGTTGTAGACTGAGGTGGAAAGGTTTAGGTATAAATAGATTTGGGAGACATCAAGTGCTCTAGGAACCAGTACATTACCTTCCATACCAGGGTCAGTGCCTCCTGCTTCTCTAATTGTTTCCACACCAGGGTCTCCTAGTCAGAATCCTATCCTCACCCCTCCTTTAGAACAAATTGATAAAGAAATAGAGTGCTCTGTTGATCCTACAAAGAAGCATCTCTTGCAAAAAATTGATGAATTACAGACATCATTAAAGGTAAGTGAGGAGGGATCTCTTTCAAAGAAAAAAGAGATTGTTACTACTGTCTTAAGAAATTATATGAAAAGGTTGATAATAGATTGCTATCGATACATTCTTTATATTCTTTGTTGTTAGATGCAATAAAGAATATTGATAGGGATCAGGAGGTAGTGATACCATTGATTGAAAACTGGATCCCTAGGGCTAGTGATTTGGATGTCATGTATAAGGCCTCAAGGTTTGCCACAAATAATAGGCCCCAATCATTAAAACCTACTCAAGTATTAGTTAAGTCATTGTAGGGTTTTCAAACCCTACCAGATGATTTGAGGAGGAAGATTAGGGAATTAGTGAAGAATTTCAATGATTGGGGTAACACATTGTTACCTGATATAATTGATGAGCAAGGGAAAATTAGGTCACTCTAATGATGGCAGGATCAAGAAAGTGAGGTCATCAATGATCAAATTAAATTAATTTGTGATGACTCAGATTATGATTCGTTGGTGAGTTGTATGGATAGGATTATTAGTACTTGCTCATTTTTGGAATCTTTTGAAAGGGATGCAAATCAGGTAGCGGTAAAGTACACACCTTATAGTGCCAAGGTGAATGAGGTAATTAATTTTGACTGGATGACTCATAAAGAATACCAAAAATGGGTAACTAAATATTTTACTGAAGAAGAGTAAAAATAATGGACTACTAATAGGTGGCAAATCAGATGATGCGGCTACAACGGTTTCTAGTTTTTCTTTGATGGCGGTCTTGGTGTGGAATTCTTATGATTTTTTTTGTTGCATCAACTTTCCTTAGCTGACATGATGAACAAGAATATTCTCCAAGGTGATGGCTGTTGTAACAAATTTTTGGAATATCACCAGGTGCTCCAATTGGCTGGTGACATGTGTACTTTCTGGCCCAATGCTTGTTTTCTCCTTCTTTTTCTATAAGAAGGATTTGAAGGCTAGAAGTATAAGTTAGCAAGTTAGATAATTTTTGGTCAAGTCTAGGTGAAGTTGCATAGCAAATTGTAAAGTCTGATGGTTTTAGAGAGAAATGCAATTTAGGTTTTGAGTCATTCTGTAACAGGTTATGAGTTCATGGGGATTTAATGTTGTATAACAGTACTAGCATTTGAGTTGAAATGATAAATTCAAGCTTATGTCTCTACATTGTACATGCATATCTAAACTTTGAATAAAATAACTAAGGGTTGTTTTATCCATCTCACTATTGTGGTGTGTATGATTCTATTTTAGCTTTAATTCAAGGAATTAATTAAAATGCTTGAGCACGATTGTAGGCAGATGTGTTATGTATAAGGATTTAATAAGTAGTATTGAGTTATAATACATATTGACGAGGTTGTAATGCAATGTCATCAAAGATTTCATATGTTATGTGTTAAATATGTCATATACCTTTAGATGCTTATGAATTTGATTCTTCCAATGGATAAATGACACTAATCTAATTTGTAATTATTCGTATGATCCATTATTTGTTGGTCTTTGCCTAGAGCTTGCTACAAATTGCAAATCAATGACTATCTTATGCTGTGGATTGTGTTGTAGTTATCTCATGCTCCAGATAGTTGATATTATCGATGAATAGCCAATTCTATTCAATATTATCCTATCGTGTTGAGCTAATTAGTGATATTATCTGTTATTGGTAATGTTGTTTATAATAATGGTGTAGAGGCTGTAAACACATTAAGGGATCACCCTCCCAGGTCTTGCAGAGCCCAAAGTGTAGGAGGCTTTTAAAGTCCTTTTCAGTTGGTCCAAGTCCTTCGAGTTGCCCTTGATTGGAATTGGAAATTCCATAGGTAGATTAGAAGACCAACCTAGTTACATTGTAAAATGAAACCAACATAAACAAAACTTAAAAGTGTATTGCATACCCCACTTGTTTAAAGATACCCTTTAAATTTGATAAATACACTAACTTAATAAGAATATGAAAGGATTAACCAGCTGATATAACACTCAAATAAATCAAACCTCTCCTAGTAATTTTAGATTATTAGATATTCAAGAATCACATATTTTATGACCAATTTGAAATTATTAAATTAAATAAAGCACTTATGAAAACCTACAATATGTAGCCCATCATATTTCTCTAAATTTATGATTCCTAACATATGCATTTGTTATTTCAAAATAATTAAAATTAAATATAACTTATACATTTGTTAGTTCAAAATAATAAATTTAATTAAATTGTAGCCTATTTGTTTACTTCAAATAAATAAACTTAATCAAAATATAACATTTACATTTGTTGACTTCAAAATAAATAAATCTAATTTAAATCCAACATAGTCATTTTATACACAAATCACCAATCTAATAGTGAAGGAATTTGTAAATAACTTTATCTTTAAATATCTTGAATATATATATATATATATATATATATATATATATATATATATATATATATATATATATATTTATATATATATATATAGTTTTTATAAATTCACTTGAATTAAATCTAATTTTAAATAAATCTAATTTTAAAATATTCTTGAAAATGAATCTAACTTTAAATATA
Organism: Sequoia sempervirens; assembly: GCA_007258455.2. Classification (NCBI taxonomy): domain Eukaryota; kingdom Viridiplantae; phylum Streptophyta; class Pinopsida; order Cupressales; family Cupressaceae; genus Sequoia; species Sequoia sempervirens. Next base: position 53,101 of record VDFB02376091.1, on the reverse strand, counting down.
TACTTGAAAATAAATCTAGTTTTAAATACTTTTGAAAATAAATCTATTCTTAATATTTACTCTCAATACACCTAATGTTGCAACACCCACTCATATAAAATCTAGTAGCGTACTAAGTAATTTGGAATAAAAGTTGATTGAAAAGTGGGGGTCCAAAGTTAAAATGTACATATTAATTTTAAGCATTAGATAAGAGAAGGTTCACCTATAACTAGCAATAATTTCAACGACATGTTAAGATTACCATAATTGCTAAAAAGTTATAGAATGCTTCTTATCAATAAAAATCTTCTCATTTTGACTCAAGATGCTTATTAGATATCTCTAGAAATAAATATATTTATATATATAAAAGGCTTCCCTATATAGGTAAGATACTATGCACTTTGATTAGAATCTTAGACAAGTGATAACTATAAGTAATTCTATGATTAAAGGATGTTGACACAACAATCAAATATTCCCTAATCGCTAGTAAATTATATTACACTTCAAGAACTTATTGCTAATTGATATTACAATATATGTATTTTGAAAGTTGTACGAAAATATCATATATAATGATACTTATTTATTGATACCTTTATATTCAATGGTTCATTTTATTTCATGAAATTATAATTGATTTAATACCAATTTGTCAATTATCATACATCTATAACTAATATATTATATTAATATTATTGCAATTTCTATATTCAACATTATAGTATTGAATACCCTTATTTTCCATACATTGTGCAATCAAGAACTAGTCTATCACCTCATAGACTAAACAATAGAAAACTATTTATATACTCCTCATATAAATTAACAAATAGAACATGACCTATGTACATTCCTCTCATAAAATTGAACTTTAGCACAATGGGCCTTTATTAGAGTATATAAGACTTGACTAATTTAGTAAATGTTAAAGTTGCACTACTCTCTTGATAGGCTGGTATGCAAAATGCGGATGCATAGATAGGGCGCGTGAATTGTTTGACAAAATTCCTCAAAGGGTGGCATAGATAAAGCACGTGAAAAGTTTGAAATAATGCCTCAAATAAATGTTATCTCCTGGTAGACATGTCTGCCAAATGTGGCACTTAGACAAGGCATGTGAACTGTTTCACAAAATGCCCAAAGAAATGTGATCTCATGGAATGCAATAATTGCAGGAATGTGGCACCCTGGTAGACACACGAGCAAATTGTTGAAGCCTAAAAAAATGTATATCAATCTATACTCAATCGGTTGCCAAAAGCGGATAACGAGAACAGATGTTATAATTTATAAAGGGGAGACCATAGGTACCAATGCAAACGGAGATTGAATTGAAACCATACATTGTAAATCTCACATGGCTGCAAGGCAGTGACAGGAAGGAGATTGATGACAGCAAGAGAAATAAAAAGGATAAAACGACATCGAGCTACATTTACTAATGAAGCTTTGGGGAAAAGATAAGTCTCCATGGTCGTCTTCTTGAGCACCTATTTTATAGATGGAGATTTGCCAAAAACAAAGGCGAGTAATTTGAGTTCCACAGTGAAGAATTTTAAGTTTTCAGACCAGACGAGCCATGACTCTACAGAGACAGATCAAGTAGCCCAGGGAGAAGACGATTCTGGATGGCTTCAAGGTGACCTCGGCTCAAGGCAAGAAATGATAACACAGTGGGCACCTATTAGATTTGTTATAAAGGCTTTAGAAATTTCAAGACAAATACATTTGTCAGGTTTACGGCCAAATTGCCCAAATGGGAACTTTGGAGCAGTATGGACATCCATCGAAGCCTAAAGGATAGAGGAACTTCGTCAGATATTATAGTTGCAACTTGCAACTACCTTAATAGACATGGATGCAAAAAGTGGAAGCATTAACATGGTACGTGAACTATTTGGCAAAAATGCCACATATGACAGATTGTCAATAGAATCAAGCAGGTTATTTAAACCTTTAAACTTCCTATTATGTTCAAGTGTCGTAGTTGAGACAGGTTGATAATGGATTCAGAGAGAATTATTTAAACCTCTACAACATTCTAATTTCAAGTATTGCAGATGTGACAGGTTCCCAATGGAATCAGGAAGGCTATTTATGCCTCTACACTCCTCTAAGTTCAAGTGTTGCTGTTGTGACAGGTTGCAAATGGTATCGGGGAGATTATTTAAATTTATGCACCCTCCTCAGTCCAAATTCTACAACTGCGATAGGTTACTCAGGGAATTCAGTGATAGCAAAATATGCACAACACGGTGGGTTAAAAAGGCTTAAGACACTTTCAGGCAAATGCAATTTATTAGGTGTAAAGCCCAATGCCAGCATCCTATCTGCCTGCGCCAAAATGTGAGCTTGTGAACAAGGTATGGACCTTGCATCAAGCATAACAGAAGGGGGGGAGGGAATTTAGGTAGATGTTGAAGTTGCAACTACATTGGAAGACATGTATGCAAGGTGTGGACAGGGCATGTGAACCATTTAACAAAATGCCTTCAAAGGATGAGGTCTGGTGAAATCTAATGTCTGCAGGATATACACATGATGGATCTCGTTGAAAAGGCTTTAGAAACTATCAAGCAAAAGAAAACAGTAGGTAACTTACTTCAAGTCTCTGCACATTCCTCCTCCGCAAGCCCCAGATGCCTCTCTACTTCCCTGCTTCCTCCCTTCCGCTCAGAGACCACACCCTTTGCTAGATGAAAACAGCCCCTCTAAAGAGATGTGCTCGGGAGAAAAATGCCAAATGTGTAAGCATAGACAAGGCATGTGGACGGCTTTCTGTTCACATGCAAAAGAGTTGGAGTAAAGACAAGGCACGTGGTTAGATTGGCATAAGCTTCCAAGGGACATGGCAACCATTCCCCCAAATTTCCTTCTAATAATTTTTCTTCTACTTGATATATATTCCTTCATTACTATATGTTTTTTTATTTTATTTTATTTTATTTTTTATTTCTCTTTTACCTTATCTTTGTTCTTCTACTTATAAAATATTTATATTTTTTTCCTAAACCATCTAATTTATATTATTTTAGTAACAATAATAATAATAATATATATTTTATTTTATTTAACATTATTTATTAGTATTATTATTATTTTACTTTATTAATAATCCTTAGATGAAATAAAAGGACTTATATCGCTCTTATAAATTTTATAATTTATTATTATTCCAGTCGAAGTCATATTAGCCGGAATAGAATATGGAATTTTATGAAGAGATTGATTCAACAAAAGAGTAATTAATTAAATATATATATATAATTTCCCATAAAATTTCTAATTTAGACTCTTAAATCAAATAACATTCTCTTTCTACCATTCACTAATTTAAATATACAAATATAACATAACCCAAGAATCAACCAAAAATCTAAATCAAACTCTTTGTTATCTTTAGCTTTCATAGAAAACATAATAAAATAACATAATCTATGTCTTCTTCTAAATTGAATAACATTTGTTTTTTTTTTTTTAAATTTATATGAAGATACAACTACATAATAGAGATTAAATAAAACAACCATTTATCCCTACTATATAATTTCTTTCCTCAAAAGTAAGAGAGTAAAGCTAATAAATGTTATCCATTAAATTAAAACAACATCAAATGACAAGGTCAACATGACTTCACAAGACACAAATAAATAACTTACTTGATATTCAAAGAGGTCAAAATGGAGGGACACTACATGTAACACTTCAAAATAGGTTAGAAAGGACTTGTAAATACTCCCATAAGTCTGATCCAAACATCCTTTAAATTCCACATGATCTCAAACCTTTTAGGTCGGCCTTATTAGTGAAGAAACAAGGAGATGAACCAACTATTCATCCACATATAGAAACATATATCTCCAAATATCATGTAACTTGGAACAAACATACTTCATAAATTTTCAAGTACTCCCATAGAACCACATAGAAAAAAAATAATCCACAATGGAATACAAAATATTCCAAATAGGTACACTGCCACAATACCTCTACCAAATCTAGAGCAATACTCTTTCAACTCCAACTTTAACTGCAGAGGGCTTTAGGATGTGAAACTTTGAATTCGAATTCCTCCAACAGGTTCCAAAATTACCTTATAATTACATAACTAAATTATTCATTATAGAGCAATTCGAACCTCAAAACTAGTTCACTATACACTAGAAACTATGCTTTGGGACTTAGAAAATTCTATAAAATATTTGGTCTGCATAAAAAAAATAAAATTATTGCATCTATTCACTGGATTTCCATCACTCTTTTCAACCATATTCATTAAAAATCAATGTAGATACCACAATAATGTTTACATCAATGAAAACACTATAGTAGTGAATCACCGGCAATCTCCCCAACATCATAGTAGTAACATCTGGATCATCTTCCACATGTCCTTCAAAAAATCTCCTCATAACTCTTCCAACAGTCTCCATCTCATCAATGCCAAGAAAACTTCCAAAAATATCCTCCTTTGTCATTGATGGCATCATATTCTTCAAATATCCAATCTTCTTCCCATTTGACATCAAGGGTAAAGGGATCTCAATATTACACTTGAAAAACTACTTCAAATGTTCTCCCCCTTTGTAAATATATACATATATGCATTAGAATATCCCCCTTACAAAGTTATCTATCAAAAATGATCAAAAATATATTTCCATATTGCTTACTACTTTTTCATATGTACAAATGAATATGAAAATGTATAGAGAAAATAGAATGTACATAATCAACTAGAGGATGGCAGAATACTCTTGTAAGACACCTTCAAATTTGAAATGTGTTCCTCCCTATCCTTCTTTTCAACATCCCAATCCTTCTAGGAAAAGATAAGTGTGTTTCTCTAGCTCTCAAACTACATAAGGTGGTCTTCTCCTTCATCCGATGAATTGGGTATAAGATTCTTTTGTGATAACTTCTCTGCAAGTGCTACAATACTAGTTAAGGTGGTAAGCCTTTCACTTACTAGATCCCTAAGTTGGCTGTACTATATAATTATATTTTCTTTTTGTTCATATAGTTGAAAAAACTATCCATGCAAATTTTCTATTGTAGCCCTTGTAGCACCATCTATGTCATTAGATGGATCATAGACTCCAAAGGCCTATGAAATATAACTTAATTGAGTCTATATGATCCTTGATTCTCTTCTTTGAATTTGGCCATTTCAAGAAAAAATGAAACAAAACTTGTGCTTCATCCAATAACTTCTACACATTTTTTAAGTTTTTTGGTAATTTTCTATGTGCAACAATACACTTGTCTGATATCTTAGTCAATTTCTTGTTATTGAAATTCTTTGTTATTCTCTTCTAGTAATTAGATAGTATTTCCTTCCTTGTGGAAGCATGGAACATGTCACCAATTTGGAGTTTCTATAGGGGAGAGGTTTTCCCATGTCCACTTGACCCTGCATCAAAGGGAGTTGCAATAGTTGTGCAAAATACAAGTCCAAATTGCATTTGCATGTCCAATAGACCCTTAGGTGAATCACTAGAGGATTACCCAACAACCTATATGCTCTCCTCTTCTTTCTTGATGCAGTCATGACTGGGGAATCTTATCAGGCCAACCAATCTTGCAGCCTAATGAATACAACTTATCAAACTCCAAATTTGTGCACATTCATTTAATGAAAACCATAGAAAAACCCACTGAAATAACATTAAAAATAAATCATGTAGACAACAACAAGATTTATGAAAGTCATCTATCTCATATTCAATCTTCAAAGCTACTAGCAAGCTACAACACGGAACCCAAACTTTTCATTAACAAAAACCCAAGAATGAAAATTTTAAATAGGATGCTATAATCCTTATTACCAGAAAAAATCATGAAAAGGCACACATTTAATCGTCCATATCAGCTCCATCTACAACCACAATCATCTACAAACAAGATTAAGAACAAATATTCAAAGTTTCACTACAAACCCATCACTTTCTATCTATCACTGATCCTTCATTCCTTTAAATCTTCTAAAATGGTTTTTGGGTTTTGTGCATCTCCTTCCCAACTTTCCAAAAACATTTAACTTTTCTATTTTGTTACTATATGAGAAATTTATTCCCTATTTGTTGAGACTAGTCCTCTAAGTTAAAAATTATGACCATCTTTCTCTATCATGAAATGCCATTCAAAACCTTTTTCTCCTCCATTCTGACAAAATTCAAATATTTTCAAAAATTGTCATCCACTCCCTCTTTTAAGCACCTCCATTCCCACAAACTTTTATTATCTTTCTTTTTATTTAATCTAGGGAGTTACAAGAGCAATTAAAATAATAATATCCCAACTTGGGCATTGGGTTTACATTCCAAGTGTAATGTGAAATTTCACTAAATGGCTTCACATTTCATCTAAATTTGGAGCCAAAAAACGTGTAGAAAGAAGGGGTCTTTTCAAGGCTACTAAAGGAGAGTCAATTCATGCTAGCAAGATAAAAAGAAACCCAAAATTGAAAAAGACAAAATTAAATAATATATTTTTTGTTGTTGTGTAGGATTTAAAATCTTTTTGGTTGAGTATGAGTTTGTTGTAGGAGCTTATTTTGGTGAATAATGAAGTGGTGAAGTTGCAAGAGAGAGAGTTGTGAGGAAGTATTTTTGTTGTAGGCATGAAAGAGGGTATGTGAAGTTACTATCCTTCAATAGAGATAAATCTAGGTAGAAGGTGTAGAAATCCTCCACTAAGAGAGGGTGGGTAGAGGAAGAATCTTCTAGAGTCTTTTTTGGGTAGAGGATAGTTGTGTGAGTGAGGGATTGTTGCAACGATTACTTGTAATTCTAGGAGGACTTGAGAGTCTCTAAAATTATTTTTAAAAAGAAGACAAGATGGGTCATTGGAAGACCTGTGAGAATGTTATTTTGGGAAGAGTATTGGGAAAAGGTGAGAGAAAATAAGCTCATTGTAGAGTTGAAAAAGATATAAGTGAGATTGTATGCCCTTGAGGAAAGCTTTACAAAAGAGGAAAATTAGAGGTTTGGCAAAAAAGATAGCGAAAAGAATAATGTAGAAGTGGAATGTTGCAACCCTTTGATGGAAGTAGCATGAAAATAAAGTCACGTGGGAGTTGTAGACACTCAAATTTGTCCTCACAATCATAACGATATTCGTCTATTGATTAAATATATATTATTATTTACTTAATCAATTCATTCAATACTTTCTTCTATTCATGCATTTCATCAAATCATTGAACCATCTCATGCTTGTTCAATATCTGTTGCATTAACGTTCATGTCCATTTGCATTATCATTCATACCCATTTGCATAATAAATCATAATCATTCATAATCCATTTGTATAATAATTCATAAACATCATTTCCATATTTAATTAATTATCATTATCATCCATAATTGTTTCATATTTATCCCCATTAATAAATCAATTATCATAGTCATTTATTATTATTTCATAATAAACTAATTATCATAACTTGCATATTAATCATATCATTTGCATAAATCGTTCATGAAATATTGCATTTTAGTAAAGCATCTTTAAAACATTCTATTCATATTTAATCATTTAGGTTCATTTTAATCTAATATCCCTTTATCACTTTCACTCTCATGCATAACATTTAACCCATCAATGTGGGATAATCACATTTACTTCTCTCACATCTTTTATCCCACGTTTCATCTTCAACCCCTCTCCATCCTCAAAGAACTCCTATTTAAAGTGGTATTTCCCTCTCATTTTCCCTCTCACAAATTTTGCTCACAAATTTACATACTCATATGATCTTTTGCATCTAGCTTGCATTTCTCATTCACCATAGCCTCTTTATTGCATTTTGTGCTCATAAAAATCTGAGAGCAAGTGCATAAACAAAGATCTTGGTGATACGAAGACAATGGAGATTGATTTCTTTTAAAAGCATTTTTTGTTTTCTGTAGTTTAGATTTGCATTTCTGGTTTTTCTTTTAATTAGAATAGCTCTATTGATGTGGGCTGAAATGGTGGTTCTTACTCCATAGAATCATGCATTTTTATGGCTCTACAGGAGTAGCTGAGACAAATGTAGATGAAAGAAAACAAGAAGAGAAGAAAGGCACAAGGAATGAATGGAAAAAGAAAGAGGTAGCAGTAGATTTGCATCTTGTTGAGGACAAAAAGCAAAAAAACCATGAAGTTGCAAGAATAAGGGAAGAAGTTGTAGTAGAAAAAATAGAGGTATTATCTCCTTTTGAATTTTGCAAAGAAATTATTAATGTTGATTTTTATGTAGAAGAGGTAAAGAAAAATGAAGGAGCAAATATAAATAAAGATGAAGATGGCATTTTACTACAAATTACATCAATCGAAATTGAGTGGATAGCATTGACAATAGGTAAAGCAAGAGTTATAGTTGACAAAGAGGTAAAGTTTCAATTTTTAGAATTTTTTGATGATAAAAATGAAGTTGATTCATATGAAAATGACATGGTTAATTTGAATGGAAATGAGACTACTGAAATTGATGATGCACTAATAGGGAAAGAGGAGAAAATAAGAGCATTTGGTGAGTTTACAAAATTTAGTGATGTTGATGTCAAAGTTGATTTATATTGTAATGAAATGGTGAAAGAAAGAGAAATGGAAAATATGGTTAGGAGCATAAATAACATGTTTCAATCAAACAAATAACAAGGTATGATGAATTTTATTGACATAGAAGAAGAGGAGGATGAAGGAAGAAAAGGTAAGAAAGAAATGCAAATGGAATTCATTGATTTCTATGAATTTGTTAATGTTGATTTATATGTAGGTGTTGAATGATAAAATGAAATAGAAATATGAAATATGGTGCAGCAAAATAAATTTTTTGAGAGGAAGAAAGAGAGGAAGGATGAAGAAAGGAGGAGATAGGAAGTCTTAGAGCAGGGTGAAGAAAAATAAATTGGTAGATAAGGAAGAATGATGGTTGAAAAAAAACCATCAGATCTTTAAATGTTCATGAACTCCAACTCATGGAACATTTCTTCTTACCTCGTGTGTTTGATGTAGGAGCATCAGGGGTGAAGTGCAATCCTGCACAACCAAAAAAAAAGTTTATTATTTAATTTTGTCTTTCTCAATTTTGGGTTTGTTTTTATCTTGCAGGCATGAATTATCTCTCCTTCAACAACCTTGAAAAGACCCCTTCTTTCTACACTTTGTTTGGCTCCAAATTTAGATGAAATGTGAAGGAATTTGGTGAAATTTCACATTACACTTGGAATGTAAATCCAATGCCCAGGTTGGGATATTATTATTTTTATTGCTCTTATAACTCCCTAGATTAAATAAAAAGAAAGAGAATAAAAGCTTGTCGGAATGGAGGTGCCATAAAGGAGTGGATGACAATTTTGGAAAAGATTTGAATTTTACCTGGAGAATATTAAAGAGACCATTTTGCATGAATTACCATGCCAGAATGGAGGATAAAAAGGTTTTGAATGGAATTTTATGATAAATCAAGATGGTCAAAAGTCATATTAGAGAGGACCAATCTTAGAAAAAAGGGCATAACTTTCTAATATGATAAAAAAAATGGAAAAATTCAAAACGTTTCGAAAAGATAGGAATGAAACACACAAAACCCAAAAACCATTTTAGAAGATTCAAAGGAATGGAGGATCAATAATAGATAGAAAGTGATGGGTTTGTAGTGAAATTAGCATATTTGTTCTTAATCTTGTCTGTATATGATTATTGTTGTAAATGGATCTTATATGGAGGATTAAATGTGTTCCTTTTCATGCTTTTTTCCAGTAATAAGGGTTATAGCATCAGATTTGAAATATTCATTCATAGGTTTTTGTTAATGAAGATTTTGGGTTCCCTATCTGTAGTTTTCCAGTAGCTTTGAAGATTGAATATGAGATAGATGACTTGCATAAGTCTTTTTGTTGTCTACATGAGTTTTTTTTAATGTTATCTTAGTGGGTTTTTCTATGGTTTTAATTAAATAAATGTGCACAAATTTGGAATTTGAGAAGTTGGATTGATTAGGCTACAAGATTGGGTAGCCTGATAAGGTTCCTCAGTCTTGAATGCATCAAATGGTACTAAAGAATTTTGATCTTGTTGGGGTGTGAGCTGTGTTGAGTATGACTTTGTTGGAGGAGAATTTTTTAGTGAATAGTGAAGTAATGAAGGTATAAGAGAGATAGAGTGGTGTGAAAGTATGTTTGTTGCTGGATGAAAGAGGGTTTGTAACTACTATCCTCTAATAGAGATAAAGCTAGGTAGAAGGTTGAACCATAGATTTATGGTTCTTATGTACTTCTCTAGGTCTTCTAGGGTTTTTCACCTAAAAGGAGAGAGATAGGGCCCAAAAATGCTAAGGGTTCATTCAAATTATATTGTGTGATGTTTTCTAAGCTAAATGAAATGATCTAAGTGGAATTAAGTTGTGAAATTGATCAAATATGGATGCAAAACCTAAGAAAAAAGTGATGTTTGAAAACACAATATGTAATGCAAAATAACATAAGAATGAATAGTAAACTGCAACAAAAATGAATTAGATTGAAAGTGTGCACCTGAAACCTTGATGAAAACTAGAAATTATATTTGAAATGCTGCTGATGCTATTTTTTAGGCCAAGAGGGACTCATTCGCCATTTTGGGAGAATCAGTCCCAGTTCTGCCAAACTAAGCCAGAACCCGTTTCTGACAAAAGGGTACTAAAAAATGAAGAAAAATAAAAATTGGCCCTGGAGTGGGACTCATTCACCACCCATGGTGAATGAGTCCACTTTTGAATTTCTAAATTTTAAAAAGTGGAATTTGAAGCTTCTAATCTCCACCTTGACTTCATATAGGTGTCTGCTTCTGAAACTCTGATTTATGGGTCTAAAAATGAGTTTTTGTTGATATTTTGACTTGTTGAATGAAGAGAATACTTTAGCAATCTTGTAACTTGATCTTCAATGATTTCCAAGCTTCCAAGAGTCTTAAATATGCAAACATACAATGCAAGAGACAGAGATGTTGAATGTTAGGGCATGGGGGTTTGCCTTGGTCAAACCC